>JAYDZE010024099.1:0-18182 GCA_034509125.1 Monilaria moniliformis
TGATTTTATGTTCCAGTTTCAAAAGTTATGGGATTGACCAGAAGTCAACGAAAAGTTATGATTTAAATGGCAATTATTCCATTATGAAATTACCCGTATTTTAAATCGCAGGGGGGGTTCAGTGCCCCCACTGCCCCCTCTGACTCCATCTATGTCTGTACGTCTGTATCTATCTCATTCATTTAGATAAATTTGTGTCAAATTAATTTTACACTTTGAAAGATTCCAAAGTTTGAAATTAGGTAGGGTTAATTATCAAACTACGCAAGAACTTTCACGAATTTTGCAATTTTTAACATGATTTCTAAAATATTATAATAATGTGTAAGTCAATTTATCGTACAACTGATATGGTCGCTAGAAAGTTGATATGACATATTCACTTGAGCTAGCGTTGTCAAATTACGATTGCATGCCTCGCTATTTTTTATTTCATGAGCATTTTATGCTCAACATATCAATTTTTCGATAAAATAAAAATAAAAATTAAATGTTAATTTTGCAGCATTGACATATGATATAGCATTATTGCAATATCTTGAAAATTGTTTTGAAGTTGGAAAATAGATCGAAAGGTGATTGACAATTAATCTTGGGAATTATCATGTAACTTTCCATACAATATTATAGTCTATGGATTAGGCTTAAAGCAAGATCACACGATCCAACCATCTTTATCAGTGTCTCTGGACTCTGGTTCTGAGCAAAAGATAGCCAGAAAGAATTTAAAAAATAAAAGTAAAAAATTATTGGCCAATTTAAATTTTCCAAAAATAATACATGTGAAACCATTAGAGAATAATAAGATGATATGTTGAGTGAGTCACATTTAAATCCAAATTTATGTGGATAATAGCAACAATTGAACATCACATGTACTTATCTGAAATTGCCTTCAGCATACAAATTATTGATAAAAACAAATAGAAATTGGAATATAAGAATAAATGAGAAATTAGGTGCTCCATTATCTCATTTGACAGTGGCAAATAATAATCACAGCCATGCAATTCAACTTTCGGAATCAATGTGGCCATGCGCTTAATTATAGCTTACTTTACTTATTATTATTATTATTATAATAAAATGGAATCAATAATCTTTATGAAGCTATATATTGTTTTAATAATGAAATTAACTTTGCTTATGGCATGTAAAGAGATTATTTATGTATGGGGAATAATAAAATGAAAAGATAATTTGTCGATAAGACTAGTCATTGTCACTCTCTCCATATAATAAAACACGGAAACTGAGGCACAAACTAGGAAATTGCACAACATATATAATTAATGATTTTGAGTTTTTGAATTATAGTATGGGATTTATTGGTCCACTTTTTATATCCCACTTTATGTATCATTTTCATTTTTTTACATGTATTTTTTATATATTTTTTAATTTTAATTTTATATGCTTTAGTTGAATTTTATACTTACTATCAAGAGTTTATTGCACCAAATTAGGGTATATAATTATTTTTAAGAATTTATTGTCATTTTAGATAAAATTGATTATTAGAGTTGATAAAAAAAAGTAAAATGTATAATTTTTTAAAATTTCATATTCTTTCAAATAAATAGTAATTATAATGTATTGTATTATAATAAATTTATTTCTATAATAAATATTATTAAAATAATTAATTTATAAGTGAGATATGGTGAATGTGACAGCAATAGTGGAACACTGGATCTCATCCTATTAACAATAGTGGAACATTGAATTTCATCTATTTTCATCCAATTTCCTTATCTATTAAGATTGGAAGAAAATTTGGCCAATATAATTTTTTGTAACAACCAACCAATTTCACCACTCTCCAGCACTATAGCTACTTACCTTAAATGACTTAAACACCCCTGTCCTGCACAGCACTGGATTTGACACTGAATTAAACGCAGAACTAATCTTGCTACGTGTCGCCTCGGAATTAGCCGAGCGCCCGCGAAGCCATCGAGCGTTAACGCTGTATATCCTATATAAACCTGAGCTAGCTCCTTCTTCGAACTCGCACCCCATTGTTTGAGCATTTGCGTGCGCGTGCATTTCACTTTCCCTCCGTGATCTCTACCGTCAAGTTTGCATTCCATACTGGAATTCGCTTGCTGAGCTGTGAAGTGTGTTTCCTATTTCGGAATCTCTTTCCTCTCTCTCTGGACACGCATCTTCGACGGAGAGAATTTGATCTGATTGGAGCTGCTTTTGGAGGCGGCTTAAAGGATACTGGAAAGGTAAAGTTAGGTGTTTGTTGGAACTTCACTTTTTTTTTTTTTTTGCTTTTACTTTATCTGTAGATTTGTTGTTTGAACTTTGAAGTAAGCTTGAAGTAATATTTCAACGGATTTTTAGTAAATTTTGGAATTTCAGCGACTTCTGTTGATTTTCTTGGACCTGTTTTTTTCACGGAATTTTAGTGGAAATTCTTCGGAAATGATTCTGTGTCACGCATTTGTTTTACCTGCCTTTCGAATCGATGTATGATTCCTCGCTGTATTTGCGGATAGTACGATAGTACGTCTGGATTGTGCTGTACGCTTAATTGGATGGAAGAATTTGAATTTATTTGAAGGTGATTTCACACTGTAACTGTTATCGGAGTTTATGTGCATGTTCTTTTATCTATATTTAATTTTTTGGGAAGTGAAAAAATATACCTTTTCGTGTTTGTACGTTCAGCGTCTTTTTGATATTTTGTATCCACCATTTGCTCTTGGATAGCTGTTACAAGAGAAAAGTTGAAGCTCGACTATGAATTGATAATTTCTGCCTGTAATTCTATCAAGTTGGTTTGGAAATCTATTATGTTTTGTTTAAATGCGTTCTGCTAGTTACCATCCAAATATCTCAAGCTACAGTAATCTCTCTCACACACACAATCAATTATTTTTTGGTTTTTGTTTATGCTCGCCTTGTGATTCTGAGTTAGATCGTTCAAGTAATTGGAAGTGCTGTTTCACACTCTTGCTTTTCATTGTGTTTTCCTTAGATTTGCATAGGAACTTCCAGCAACAAATATTTTGCTAACTAAATGAATTCACAGAGTGACAACAATTTTTTTGCTTGCTTTTGATGTACTTGATCAGCCATAACTTTTACTTTCCGCTGCTTTATGTAAATTTTGTTGTGTTTGTGTTTGTATCTTGGGAGATAAAGTAGAGAAAAGGAGGACGAAGAAGGCAAAAGACAAGGTTTTTTAAAGTCGCCCGTAAAGTTGAAAATTGGATCTAACATATATCTGTATATCGTATGCTGGTCCAAAGATGCCATTTCTTTTTCGAAATTGAAGTATCATTCTTTAATTAAAACTCTTTCTGACTTGTTGCAAATACTTGGTATCGGTCACTACGTAATTCTGATAGTACTACAGAGTCTCGGAAATTCTGTTGGGCGATCTGCTTTATGATTTTGGGGATTGATATCTAAGTTGTGCTTATTCTTTCTTTATGTGCAGTAAACTCTGAAGCACTCCTTAAACGCGCAAAGATGACGGTTACGCCCAAGATCTCTGTCAACGATGGGAACCTTGTGATTCATGGGAAAACCATAATCACTGGGGTTCCTGAAAACATTGTACTTACCCCAGGATCTGGTCTAGGACTCGTCGCAGGTGCTTTCATTGGTGCTACAGCTTCCCACAGCAAAAGTCTCCATGTCTTCCCAGTTGGTGTCTTGGAGTAAGCACTGGACTATCTCATATCATGATTGTTTCTACTAGTGCTTAATCTTTGGCTTTTCTAACGCAAGTGGACTTCTCTTGGGTGAAAGCATATTTAATCTTTCCACATCTATTTCAGAAAACATGGTTCATTGAATCTTGTTTGAACAAAATGGCAGTAATCATTTTGATCAGTTATTCTTTGCAAGTTAATGTAATGGTAAAAAACAGACCGCTTTTACCTTTCACAGTGATTTGCAGAAAACCAACTAATGATACATGGAGTTACTTAATATACGAAAAAAAAAATCACTACTTATTGTTCGACTCCCTTTAGGAAATTTATGTGGTGAAGATTTATTATTAACTTCATTACTGTAATGGCCATCTAACTTTCCTCTGTAACAGGGATGTGCGCTTCATGTGCTTATTTCGTTTCAAGCTCTGGTGGATGACCCAGAGAATGGGAACATGTGGAAAAGATATTCCACTGGAGACTCAGTTCATGCTCATCGAGAGCAAGGACACTAGTGAAGGCGAAGATGCCCCGACTATCTACACTGTTCTTCTACCTATCCTTGAAGGGCCATTCCGTGCAGCACTTCAAGGCAATGACAAGAGTGAGCTGGAGATCTGCCTTGAGAGTGGTGAGTAGTTCATGGCACCCAAAAGCATTTGGGTTAAGTATATGCATATTTATGGCGTGTGTCCTGCTGGCCACATATATTCTGCTATGCCAATTTCTTTAAGCTTGTTGATGATTCATCATACAAAAGGAGACTTAAGGGTCTGTAGGATGGCTGAGATTGTTATCCGAGGCAAAAACCACTAAGTTGGAGAAAATCAGTTTTCCCTTTCATCAAATGCATATAGTGGAGTCCACTGGGTTGAAGGGGAATAACCATGAAAGAAAGAGTTTGAAAGAATAGAAACGACCTTGTTTGTTATGTCATTTGTTGCAGGTGACAATGCGGTACAGACAGATCAAGGACTTCACCTTGTTTACATGCATGCTGGGCTCAATCCTTTTGAAGTCATCGATCAGGCTATCAAGTAAGGCGTTGTTTCTTTTTGCAAGCTTCCAGTTTCTCTTATGAAGTTGTACATGCATGGGTTTTCACTGATATATGTGAAACAGAGCTGTTGAGAAACATATGCAAACATTTCATCACCGAGAGAAGAAGAAGGTAAGAAAAGGTTCTGATGAGTATATATAACATTTAAGGACCAAGTCCAAAGGCATAATATCCAAGTTTATGCTGATATTATATATAAATTCATTTTGGACTCCTTGAAGTTGCCTGCTTTCCTTGACTGGTTTGGATGGTGCACATGGGATGCATTTTATACTGATGTCACTGCTGAGGGTGTTGAAGAAGGACTCAAGAGGTACAGTTGCTAAATTTCTTGGACTTAAATATAACAAAAAAATAAATTGGGCTATCTGTATAGGTTGCTGAAATCATATTTCATCTTGCAGCTTGTCTAAGGGAGGTACACCACCACGCTTCCTAATCATTGATGATGGTTGGCAGCAGATTGGCAACGAGGCGAAGAATGATCCTAATTGCGTTGTACAAGAAGGAGCCCAGTAAGACAACTACTAACTCGAATTCTCAGTATATTTGAACTCATGTCAATTAAATTTCAGTATAGTTTACACGCCACAATCACATGGCTGTTGTCTGTCGGGGTCTTATGGCTGTTCTTAATGTCAAAATTTGATAAGATTCATGCTGTATATCATAGAACATGCACTAGAGAAAGTCAGTTAATATAACCGGTTGTTTGTCATGGAGTTCGGTTTTGTAAGCTTGCTTAACAAACCATGTTAACAATGATTATCACTTTTTCCACTACAAGATTCAGTCTTAACCTAACCTATATATGTGACTGCTTCTATTCTTAGGTTTGCGAACCGACTAACAGGAATTAAAGAGAACGCTAAGTTCCAAAAAAATGGAAAAACCGAAGAACAGGACTCAGGTCTGAAACATGTTGTGAAAGATGCCAAGGAACAGCATAATGTCAAGTAAGTTCTTAAACTTGGTCTTTCTACTGCACATATGATACGTAGTTATGTTTCTTAGGGTAATTGTGGTTTCCTAGCGGACTAGGAACTTTTAGTTTTAACTGTGAGCTGTGGACTAAATGTCTAAATGTAAATTTTATTATTTCTACTTCAGGTTCGTCTATGTGTGGCATGCTCTAGCGGGTTACTGGGGTGGAGTGCAGCCTGCAGGTACTGGGTTGGAACACTACGACACTGCTTTGGCATATCCCGTGCAGTCTCCCGGTGTAACGGGGAACCAACCAGACATTGTCATGGATAGTCTTGCTGTGCATGGGTTGGGACTTGTGCCTCCTAAGAAAGTGTTCAATTTCTACAACGAGCTTCATGCCTATTTGGCTTCCTGTGGAGTAGATGGAGTTAAAGTTGATGTGCAGAACATCATTGAGACTCTCGGAGCTGGCCATGGAGGCAGAGTTTCTCTCACTCGTAGCTACCATCAGGCCCTCGAAGCTTCCATAGCTCGCAACTTTGTTGATAACGGATGCATCTCTTGCATGTGCCACAACACTGATGGAATCTACAGTGCCAGACAGACTGCCGTCGTCAGAGCTTCTGACGATTACTACCCTCGTGATCCTGCTTCCCACACCATTCACATTTCTTCAGTAGCTTATAACACCATTTTCTTAGGAGAATTTATGCAGCCTGATTGGGATATGTTTCACGTGAGTATTTCTCTTGCACCTTCTTCTCCAACACGTTACTTGGAAAAAAAGTGCTGATTTTTGCCTGCTGTTGCAGAGCCTACACCCTGCTGCTGACTATCATGCTGCAGCTAGAGCCATAGGAGGATGCTCAATTTATGTGAGGTAATCTTGCTATTTCTCCAGTCTTAATCTTTTTCAACTTTAGTTTATATGTAGTGTCGTGAAATGTCGCCCTTGCTCCTTGACACAGTGACAAGCCTGGTCACCACAACTTCGAGCTCTTGAAAAAGCTGGTTCTTCCTGACGGATCAGTTCTTCGCGCACAGCTCCCTGGACGACCTACAATAGACTGCCTCTTCGTTGATCCAGCCAGAGACGGGACAAGGTTTGTGAGCCACGATCTTGTCCAAATTTCCTTTTTCTGTTCTCTCTTTTAAGGGAACTAATATCCAGCACCATGTCAGCTTGCTCAAAGTCTGGAATGTAAACAAGTGTTCTGGAGTAGTTGGTGTCTTCAACTGCCAAGGTGCAGGCTGGTGCAAGATAGAGAAGAAGACGCGCATCCATGATGCCTCCCCTGGCACGCTCAGTGGCTCCGTTCAAGCTATGGACGTTAATGGCATAGCCCAACTTGCTGGACCAGATTGGAACGGTGATGCCATTGTCTATGCGCACAGATCTGGGGAGGTAGTCCGCCTACCTAAAGGCGCGTCCCTCCCTGTCACGCTCAAGGTTCTTGAGTACGAACTCTACCATATTTGCCCTCTCAAGGTCAGTTCTTCCTAAAGCAGATCATATATAACATGGCTAGCAAGCTAGCTCCCACCACTACAAAAAACTCACCTATTTTCTTCTCAAAAAGCAGAAGATCACAGAAGACATTTCCGTCGCGCCAATCGGCCTACTCGACATGTTCAACACTGGTGGAGCTGTGGAGCAGAGCGACATCTCTGATAGCACCATCACACTCAAAGTCAGGGGATGCGGCCGCTTTGGCGCCTACTCTTCTCAGAGGCCATTGAAGTGCATTGTGGGCGGCACCGAGACTGGATTCGACTATGAATCCGCCACCGGGCTGGTGAGTCTCTCCATCCCAGTGCCAGAAGAGGACATGTACAGATGGACTATTGAGATCCAATTCTGAGACTCTACCCAGACAAAGGAGTCTTCTTCCATGTTTGCTTAAGATTTACTCTATAGGAATAAGTGCAATGTGTTGTTGTACCAATTATCCCAATAATATATGTATGTTTCTTCTGCAATTTCATTCACACAAAGTAAAAATAAGTATACATCATAACACATAGTATGTGTCTATAAACACAACATTTCCTTTCCCACGTTCAAGCAATAGGGTATGAAGAATCCATAGCAATCCCACACAATCCTCCTTTAGCAGCAACATCCCTCTCCATTCTGATATACCCTTCTTCTCCCCAGCTTGTGCCCCAAGAATTCTTCACCAACCAAAACTTAGTCCCATCTTCATCTTTCCCATATCCCACTGCAGTGACCCCATGATCAAGATCAGTCCCACAGTCGCCCACAAACACACCACTCGAGTAGAACTGGAACGCCATCCCGCTTGCATCGATGGAGACGGACACGGGCTGATGGGCGACGGCCTTGAGCAGCGCGCTCTCGCTGTTCACTGGCACCTTCTCGTAGCCGGAGATCTTGGCAGCGTCGGACGACTCCTCCTTCTTGTTGCAGGTGCCGTCGCTACCGGTGTAGGGGTATGTGGACTCTGCGGCGATGCCTTTGTTTTTAGTGATGAACGTGAAGGCGTCTTCCATGTATCCGCCGCTGCAGCCTTGATCCTGGCTTGTTCTGTCGCAGTCGACGATTTCTTGCTCCGAGAGGGAGATCAGTTTGCTTGTCGATATCTGGTTGATCCCTTCTGTTGCTGCCACTGCCGAGAACGCCCAGCAGCTCCCTGCAGTGAACAATTTTTTAATTAATTTCATTTCTGGAGAAAGTAAATTCATGATGGTAAGTTTACTTACCACATTGGCCTTGATCTTTAACAGGGGTGACTGCCCCTTCCTTCCTCCAGTCCATGGTAGATGGCAAAGCAGTGTCATTCCCATACCTAAACGACGTAGCCTCGCACACAGCCCGCACCCTGAGTCCATTCCTAGCGGCCGTGAACTCCTTGTTGGTCTGATCGGCAAACGCATTGATCCCGACCTTGTACGGCCGAGTCCCCGCCGCATTAAACTCCTCGATGAACTCCACATTTTCCTTAAAAACCGCGAAGCGCGCCGCCTTTTCTTCCTCGTCCTCGTACGTGCGTCCGTACTCCGACATCCACCGCTCGTGCCTCTCCAACATGGACGGTTTCGGAAGTTGGCGGGAAGCTGTGTGAGAAGCCCACGTTGCCAAAAATAGGATGGCAAGAATCGAGAGTTTTGTTATGGAGATAGACATTTTCCTTTTTCTTTTTTGTTGTGATGAATGCTGGTTTTGATGTTTTGAGCTTTGAAGGATACATGTATTTATATGAAGTGTCTGATGTTTCATGTTGATGTTGCATTTGCAAAACAAAGGATTGATCAAATCTTGCAAATTTGCCGTGTAGGATAGGGCGATTTGGACTAACTATTGTCCGTAGACGCTGCTAATAGGAAATATTTTATAGGTTAAAACTAGTGTGTAATTCGTCTAAATGCTATGAGAAATCATTTATGTTATTATTTATTATTTTTTACAATATTTTTATGATCATATCATATGAAATAGTTTTTATATCAATTATTTTTAATTAATTTAATTTGATCAATTTAAATTATTAGCACAATTCAAATTAATGATTTAATGTCAATCATTTTTGTTAATTGAATATCAATTTTTGATTGAGATAATAGAAATATTCTTTATATAAATTTTCATTTGATGACATTTCAAAAAAGTCGATAAAAATTGAAGATTTAGAAAAAAATAAGTAGAAACCATATTGATATGTCGTATTTTAAGTTAAAGGTATATTATATAAAGATTTATTAATTTTGTACAATTTTTAAAAATTGACGGATAAGAAAAAATTGCATCATCTCATATGAATCTTGTAAGACCAAATCATCATTTGGAGTTCAAAAACATCTTACTTTTGAACGCTGGATTTATGAGCATCACCCCATTTGAAGTTTGAAAATAACATATTGTCTAGAGCTCAAAAGACCAGAACAAAGTTCTGAGTATTATCTCATTTGAAGCTTAATAGACCAAAATTAAGTTTTGAGCATCATCTCATGTGAAGTTTGACAAGCCATCTCTAAATACCGAGCATCATCTCGACTGGAATTTGAAAGACAATAACTAAATTGTGAGCATCATTTTGTTTGAACCTTTCTGACTTTTGAGCACCATCTCGTTTGGAGCTTAACAGATCACCTTTGTCTTTTGAGCATTATCCGGCCTCGAGCTAGAAAATAAATAGTCCATTCTTCAAATTACGAGCATCATCTAGTTTGGCACTTAAAAGATCACAACTAACTTGTGAGCATTATTTCGTCTAGATTAATGTGCATTATATGCACACAAAAAAAACTAGAAAAAAAAACAACAAATAAAGCATAAGTTAAATAAATCAAATTTCCGTAATAAATATGTATAATAATGAAAAGTTATTATTTTAATAGAAGAAAATGATTACGACCATTCTGAAGGAAATAAAAAAAGCGTAACAGATTATCTATTTATTAATTAAAATTAGGATGTCAATTCAACATGAGAATAGCTTGTTAAATTTAGAAGGTTAGAGTGAAAATTTAGTAATCCGATTTTTTTTTTCCAGTTAGTTGTACCTAATTAGCTCGCAACTAGAGTATGACCGACCCAAAACCAAGTAGGGTTTGATAACTAGTTTGACACTTCAATGATAATTTTCATAAAATGAATAACTACACAAAAATAAAATTAACCCTCAAATTTATATCTAATATATATATGCATTAGACTTGTACTAATATAATATAATAATAGATAAATGAATTGGAATACTCAAGTTAACTAAAAGTAATATTCTGAGTTCTAAAACATCTTTAAAATTTATCCAAATGTGTTTATATTTCATTTTAAATTTTGCAAATATTAAATTAAATTTTTTAACATGTCAAGATCCATCATAACCTATTCTTATATGTTTAAATCACTCAACAACTCAAGATTTATTAAACGCCATTCTTATTCGTTATTATTTATTTTATTTTTTATACTAGTATTATTTAATCGTGTCTGAATTTAAGTATATATTACGAATTCTCTTAATTAAATATTCTACATTACATAAACATGAGTAATTTTTCTCATTAAGTATGAGAAAGAACATGCATCCCATTTTGAAGAACTTGTTAAGATGGCGTGTGATGTACTTAGCATTTCTATAACAACGGTAGCATCAGCATCAAGCATGCGTTATGAACAAATAAAGAAATAGACCCATTCCCAAAAAAGTGCAAGCGCTTATTTGCACACGTAATTGGTTGCATGTAGGGATGTCAATCGGGCCAACCCGCTCAGCTTCGGGCCAATCCTATCGGATTGTTGGGCCATTCGGTTACGAGCCATTCGGGTTGTGATTTTTTCGGGATAGAAATTTTCAACCCTAACTAAATTATGGGGTTTCGGGCTAACCCATTGGGCTAATCAGGCTCAAAATTTTTATATAATTTTTTAAATTTAATATATTAATCTTGATAATTATATATTTCTACAACTCAAACCTAATATGTAACTCTTAGAAAATTAAGAACATACATTTTTTATAAATGATTATCGTTGTTTAAATTTTAAATCTAAACATTTTATATTAAATGTTATAATAATATATAAAAAAGTGAAATGATGAATATAACTTTCAAATATTGAATCAAAATTCATTTTTACATATATTTGAAGAAAAAAATTATTATACTAGCTTTCAAAAGTTTGAATAAATTAATGTAATGAAGTATGAAAACTAAATAATGAGAACTCGCTAATTTTCGGATCAACCCTATGGGGCTCGGGTTACATTCGGGTCAATCCTATCGGGTTGTGGGCTATTCGATTTAGAGTTATTCGGGTTGAGATTTTTTTTCGGTTATAATTTTTCAGCCCTAACCCTGTCGGATTGTCGGGTTAATCGGGCCTACCTATGAGTTTCAGGCTAAATTGACATCCCTAGTTGCATGGATATTCTGATGCTAAAATTTTATTTTTGTTATAAAGTTCAAAATTATCAAACCATATTATAGTTTATTACTATAATTTTTTTAATAAATGGTGACAAATATGAAGACTATGAGCTCGAAGTGAATGATCAAGTTGAATCTTCAAAGCTTATTGATATAGACTAATAATGTTATTAAAGTATTCAGATTTTAGATTCATTTTTTGGGACACTTTGACTTTATGAGGCCATGTTATTTTTGAACAATTTATCGTTAATTTTATATTATGTAATTTTGGAATTTTTAGAAATGTTTTAAAATTTAAATTTTATGATTGTCATATAATTTTATATCTTTAATTTTTATATATATTTATATATTATAAATATAGAATCATTAAGAATAAAAAATACACAAGTTAATTTTCATCGTTGAGTTTTAGTCCGATTAGCCTATTGGACTAGTCCAAAATTCAACATTTAAGGTTAGAGTTGAAACTTTCTAATCCAAAAAAAATTTCAGCCCAATTAGCCTGCAATCCGAATATGGCTGACATGAAATTCGATATACTGGCTTAATTAACACCCAAATTAAAATCAATGGACGTTTCATTTCGTGTTACATTTAATGTTCATTATAAACTAATTATTAATTTTGGATTCGTTTCTTCGAACGATCTAATATAGTAGTATGTTAGGATATCATGTAATTTATATAATATTACTTTTATAATATAATATGTCTAATTTTCCTAACAAAATTTAGGTAAATTTTTGTTGTGATTTGATATTGATATGAGAATAATTATTGTTAATATTATTATTTTTTATTGTTAAAAATATGAATTTAAGATAGATAAGATAAAAAAAAAGAATGGTGATGTGACGCAAACGTGATTGATTATGTAACACATAATTTATGAAACTGTATTATATATTAGACTGCAAATTATTAAATGGATGTTGTTACAATCTATGGACATAGTAATATTTAAAATGTCAGAATTTTAATACAATTTATTAATTATAATAATTATTATTATATTGATTTTGAAATAATAGACTTCTAGTGCAAAAGATATGAAATAAGAGGGATAAATGGTGTGGTTTTTGTTTTTGGATATGAAATATTTATTATATACTCTTTTTGTCCATAAAAATATACAACAAATGCTTTATTTGGCTATTAAGAAGAGTATATCACAAGTTCTTTTTAGGACAAGCTTTCACACTTTACTTTATATTTCAATCGTACAAATACGTATTATTTACCAAAAAATCGCGCTTATTTCTACATGATGAGACATGTAGTAAAAACACATATACCAATCATTTTATTAAAATTTATGCCAAACTTAATATCGCATATTTTTTGCGAGAAGGTAGTATTTTATAGCTAACTATATGAATGACATTTGAATGAAATGAAAATCTTCCAATATTTTCCAGCCGAGTCAATATTTTTGTGTGTTTGTGCCATTTTAATATTTTCACATTTCCTTTATTATTAACACCCCAACAAATCAATAATCAGCATCGTATCACGATTAGAGTTAGAGGCTACACATGTATGAATATATCTTTTATTATATCATTTTGACTTTCCTTTTCTTAATGAATGTTATCAAATAAATATAATAAATAAGGTGAATACATGTAATTTAATTACTTTAGTTCTCTTTTATTTATATGTCATTACTTCTACTGGAGGCTCGTTATACTATATAAAATGCATATACTTATATATATACAATAATATACATATTTTTATATATATATTTTTATTTATATTTAGTATATAGATATAATAATAAAATAACAATAACAACCGGAATTACAATAAATTAAATTGAAATTAATTGAGTAAAAGTAGAGTAGATATTCATGTATATGTGCTTAGCAATTTCTACACTACGGATGAATAAATTTGACCAACATACTTATTCTCTTCTATTTTTCTTGTTTTCTCTTGATGATTGGCCTTTTCTTCATGGAGCCGTGTGACATGATGAACATCCGACACTCTTAAATCTTCATCGTACTTTGTTTCCGTAATAACTCCTCTCTCAAAATTGGTAGTCCTTCCCACATAATTTTGATGGACCACAAAGCATTTCAAGTGTGTGAGTATTTTTGGGCACTCAAAGATTATGAACAAAGCATTTATTCTTTTGTAACGTCTTTATTAATTGGTTGATTGGAAAATATTAATGTTAATTGTGATTAATTGATTGATTGAAAAATATTAATGTTAATTGCGATATGTCATTTATTGGCCTATGTCCACAAAAGCCCAAATGAGATTGGTACCCTAACCTAATCACTATTTAATATTTATTTTGCTAAATAAAGTTGGCTTAGTTTGTGTGAGTGGGGTCAGTTTCAACCCCAAGAAATAAACTTAACCTTGATAGATAAATTCAATTACAATATGATCACGATTTCTTAATTTGATACTTAATTTCTATTTAATTATATAGTTACTAAAACTAGATTAATTATTATTGTGCGATTTTATCAAAATAATCATCTCTTTAGCAAATCCATACTATTACTCTGCAGATGTTGTACGAAAGTCGACACGTAGTAGCATACTTTAAACAATTCAAAGACTCCCGGTACACATAAACAATACATGAATTAATTTTAATAAGAATGATTATTAACTGTCAACTAGTACAACAAGCTTATAATCATCTCATATCAAAAATTCAATATGCTCTCTCTCTCTCTCTCTCACACACACACACACGCTCAAAGGCATCTTCATGCACAAAATATTAAGTCTTTATGGTGGCTTGTGTCACAGTCCAATAGCTGCTGTTTGCTGGAAAAGCCCCAGCAGCTGCTGCAAGTGGCGTCTTTTTGGTGTAATAATATATATGCATGTTACATTCACTATCAGAAAATTCGCCTAACCAGGCCCCATGCATAATTTAACTTATGATTTCTGGACCTTGGAAACAGTTTTAATTTCTATATTAATATATTTTCCTAAAAATATGACAGATATATAGATAGCCCCATTCAAATAAGCTGTCTAAAATATTCTGTACAGAATTTTCTGCATGCTCTCCAATCAAAGTTTTCAATGATGCCAACAAAATGTTTGGGACGCATTTAAATGATGCGCAAATTGTGTAGACAATCTTTGCACCTTCCTCTGATCAGTTCAAAACGTGTGTGTATATAAACATGTAATGGTATATATATATATATACACTGCTCCTACTTTCTTCTTGAAACAGTGGACCAAGAACAAAGTACCAAATTCCCAATTACTATTACAATCTGTGGAATTGACAAGCTATTTTTGGCTGAAATGTGATGCTAATTTTGTCATTAGATACAGAACTTAGGTAAAGAAGCATTGCTCTTCTATTAGCACATGCATCTATAATTTTTTGCATATTCATTCACATGTGTGTGTGTGAGAGAGAGAGAGAGAGAGAGAGAGAGAGAGAGAGAGAGACTACAAAATTGGCATAGCAAGGCAATATATACGTCAACAACTGCTGCAACAATTAAAACTGATCTTGACCTTATCTTATCTTCACATTTCTTTTGTAAATTATCTTGTTAAATTCAACATCTGCAATGACATTTCTGATCATTCATAGAATTTCTATGCAAATATGCATCTAATTATCTAAGCAAAGATATCCGATTTCATTAGATAATGATCTATTGGTTCTAAACCATCTTCAACGTTTAGTTTAAGATATACTCGAGCATACGCAAGTTAAGGGAAAACCCTAGATTACATTACACACCTAACCAATCTAATGCGAACTTTTCATATGTTATGTGCACTGCACAGAATTAAGGTGTATAATTTCAAGAACATGATAGTAAAATTGCCTTATTGCATCAGACCACATCCCAATTTCAAACTTCAATAAATGATGAAAATGTTTGCGTGGACCAAGTTACTCAAGATATTCACTGGATTAGACAACTATCTAACTGATCTTTGCAGTTTCGGGGAAGTTTGTAACCAAGTGTAAATAAGATTAGCTATGCAGAATTATAGATAGTCAATATCTGTGTGTGAGATTTTTTTTTTTCTTGATAAACCTAACTTGCTAACTTATGGCGTGTGGAACGTTTAACATTTCTCATTAGGGTTTTGAGTCAAAATTAAAAGGATGATTGATCACTTGCTCATAACCCTAATTTTGAATAGGGCTTTTGGGGGAGAGGATAAGTCAGCCGAAATTGGTGGAATAAATTAAGGGAAAATGGTCAAATAAACTCTTCATGTTTATCTCAAGGTACAAGTAAGTCCTTCATGTATTTTGGAATACAAATTCACCCTTAATGTTAGTTAATATTGATATATAGGCCCCATCTACAATTCTTACACTATCTATCCTTATGTTTAGATCAGTGGCGGACGTAGGAAAAAATGTTGGTAGGGGCTGAAATCCCCAAACTTCTGACTTTTCAGTATTCAAGGCATTGGCTCGATAAGGGCTAAAGACAATATTCGATAATTTCCACAAATTTTAAAATAGAAAAAAATATAAAAAAAATTTGGTAGGGGCTTAAGCCCCTCCCTGACCCTTACTAGGTCCGCCTATGGTTTAGATTTATTTTTCATTTTCTAAAAGTTGTATTCTAATATTTTATAGCTTTACATTACGCAAATTGCATGTACCAATGTAATTTCTTTTTACTAATACTTTACAAAAAATAGTTATATATACAAATTAGAACCTCAAAAAGAATTCGTTTATCCAGAGTCTCTCTTTACTTATGTTATTACAAGTAGCATATTTCAAAGTTTACGCATATGTCGAAAATATCAATATTAAATTTCTAAGTGTAATAGTTAAAATTTAATTTGTTGGATTAAATATCGAAATTGTGAAGAAACTAATTATTTTAAAATACTTATATTCAGTATTTTTTTCCACATGAATATAATTAATTTTTGAAGTTGGAGTAAAATTGATGTTTCATTTTTTCCCACTTTGAGATTTTGGACGAGAAATAACTTATTTTATTAGATTATATACGCAAATTTGTATCAAAATACTAAGATAATAAACATTATATTAATATGTGAGCAATTTTGCTCAAGGTAAAATTTGAAAGAAAAAGAAATCTAGAATATAAATATGTGAAAAATGGCAGAAAAAAATATAAAAAGAAATATAATTATTGATAAGGATTAAGCATGAAGGACTTATTTATACTTTTGGATAAACATGAAGGCTCTTCTTTCATAAATTCATAAATCTGCAGAATATTAGATATGATTGGGCATTGATGGCTCCACGTGCCATATAACAAAGTTCCTAGAATATCTCATCACATACTTGGGAGATTTCTCTAAGCAAGCCCTTATTCTTATGTACGTATGCGGGTACGTCTCTAAGTTAGTTAATCATTGCAAATAATATATGGTATATATTAATCTGAATTCACGTTTCTCAATTTTGCAAAGTGACGTCATTTTAACTATATATGTTGGATGGATTTTATCGAAAAGCAAGGAAGATGTTAAATCGCAATATCTTAAATTAAAAGCCGTGCGAGAAATTGCAGATTTGAATAAAAGTATTAGGTTTAGGGCAATGGCGCACACAAGTGAAAGAGGAGGGTTTTAGTTTAGGGCAATGTCGGACATGAGTAAAAGGGGAGGGGCTTAAGTCCCTATAAAACTAATTCTTTTTTTTATTGTCAATTTTATTGAAATTATATGAAACATTTTTAGCCCTTATTAAGCTGATGCCAATGAAGATCAAATTGTTGGAGGTGGGAGAATTGAAAGGGGCTGAAATTGGAGAAAAAAGAACGAAAAATGACTGCGAAGATGGGTTCGAAAGAAGAAGAAAAAAAGTTAGAATAAGGAATAGAAAGTAAAAGAAAAAGTCAAAATGTGTCTTACATGAACTTGATTTTAGGTTAAGTTTAAAATGTATCAAATATATTATTGTTGTGATTTTTTATGTTATATTATTTTTTTAATTTGTATATATCAATTCGACTGTAAGAAAATAGACTCAATGAAACCTCTACCAACATTTTTTTCTGCGTCCGCTCCTAGTTTAAGGAAGTTCTTTTCTCATGCAACATGCATTGTATAGTCTTAATTACATACATAGGCGAACACATGTACAAGTGGGGAGGGACCTAAGTCCCTACCAACCTCTTCATCTTTTTCTTTTTTCTACTATCGAATTTATTGAAAATACTAAAAATTATCTTCAGCTCTTATTAAATTGACGATACTAAGACTAAATTGCTAGAGGTTGAAGGATTAAGAAGGACTAAAATTGCATTAAGAAATGAATAATAAAGAAATTTGGCTGTAAAAGATGAGTTTATGAGAAGAAGAAAATGTTAAAAGGTAATTTTTACGTTAACATAATCTTATATGTATATATAACTGTAAGAAAATAGGCTCAATGAGAGCCCATACCAACAATTTTTAATATGTCCTCCCCTAATTGCATGGACAACAAAATCCAATTATATAATTATATTTTATTCAAAACCTTGAGATACCGCTCACATACAATATTACTAGTATTGAATTTGATATAGTTACACATAGAAAAAAAATTGGTTAAACACTATAGAATCGTGTGCGTATTTACACAAAACACACACTAAAGCAATTATGGGCGTACAGCGTGCTAA
>JAYDZE010024209.1:0-27764 GCA_034509125.1 Monilaria moniliformis
GTATTAGGGTTTAGAATGTATAAATAGCTCTTTTCAGATTTTAATAAGATTACTTTTTGCCCTCCACACTTTCTCTCCCATACTCTCAAAATAACATGATAGGACAATTTAGTGCTTTTCCCATCCTTGAAAAGAGCATAGCCAAGCACATTCTGAGCATCAATATTCTCAATGGAATCTGCAATTGATAGAAATATGAGTGTTTACAATCTCGTTCTGAAACTATATGATCCAAAGAAACAACATAAGTTAGAAAGTCAAACTGAGACTTCTATCAGCGACACACAAGTTCCCATGTGGACATTAAGTTTGAATTAATGTCATAAACTAGCCGTGAAGTAGGAGAAAGAGCATAATTTGGTGAAGAAGTTAAACAACACCTTCAAGCCCCAATTCAATGAGTTTGAGATACCCCCCTGGCTGTAGTAGTTCACCAACAACTCTGTCCAGCCTCTGATAAGTCTCTGTCAATGGCATGTACTTGTCGCCCATCCTGCAATACCACATAAGTTTCTGTAATTTCTAGTTTACAGGTATGAAGAATTAAACAAAGATATACTATGAACTGTCCCCAGCTGCTCTTCATTCCTTTTATGTTTCTGTTTTCCACATTAACAGGATTCAATATATATAAAAGATAATTATTTTAATGGCATATCTCACAAGAGCAATAAAAGCATCAAATTCTTCTGAAACACTGACCAAGCTATGTATGCATCTTAGGAGATTTCTCTAAACTCTAACAAAGTTCAGAGGGAGAAATATTTTGGTGAATTGTGTTCAGATGTAATCATTCTTTCAAGTATGAATATTTTCAACTATTTCTTCATTAAATTTAAGGATAATCTTGTTCTAGAGTAGAAACCTTAATTCATGATTTTCACCTATTATGCACAACGCAGTTGCAAGTCCACTTAAATGTCTGAGTGTGCATATGCCAGTTGTATTGACAGGCATCCATGATGGAAAGGAAAGAAGTTAAGTCATCAACTTTTTTATTTGGAAACGAACAAAACAATGAAAAGGATGCATGTCATCAACTCCTACTCTATAGCAATCAGATCCTGTAAACTGTTTCACCTGTCTATCATATTAACATGTTTATCTTATCTTAATCTTTCTGTACAGAGCACGAATATTTTGCTCCGAATAAGAACCGTCTCTAAATTATATTTTCTCTCCTGTGTAATAATCAACTTGGGTCGGCAAATCAAATATTATAATGGAAAGGTTGAAGAAAAAATTCAGAATTGTTTATAATTATTGTCAAATATATTATGAGAAAATGCTAAAACCCCAAAATGCTGGCACTGAAGTCCCGGATCCATCCCATCACCATCAAAACCATATTATGAGGTTATTTCCTCTTATCACGAAAAAAGCCACCATATTCAACCTATTTTAGGGCATATTTATTCACATAACAACTCTGGTTGCCAGAAAACCAAGCTACAAACCAAGATTTTCATTCCAAATCAGAAAATATCAAAGAATAACATCAATAGTAAGAATTCAAGGAGAGATTTTCTTCCCTGCTAAAATTAGGCACTTGTACATTCTGAACGGACCCAAAAAGAAAAAGGTCCTACGCCTAAACAGCTTAAGCCTTAGGCAGAAGTGATCATTTAACATGGTACATCAAATTAAGCCAAAAAATAAAAGGTTTATAAGTTCAATCTCACCACCACCAACTTATCAACGTGCAGAGCTTCAATACAAAGTAATACCACAGCCTAATCTGTTTCAACAATATGAAACTGACCTTTCCAGGAGTATAAGCAAGAGCCGCACCAGCAACGCCAGCTCTCAATTTCACCGGGTAAACTCTTTACTTACTCAGATTTGGACAAATGCCATAATTGTTTTATTAATTTGAGAATTCTGTAAAAATTTAAAGGAGCAAAATCATTGTTACTATCAATCCAAAAACTTAGAAGTTTTGATCTTTTTTATTTTTTAATTATATTAAATTAATCTTGACTGAAAATTCTTTCTTTAATCATCTATTAATAAACATTAATCTTTTAAGACCTCCACCTCCAGTGCTTGACCATTTCAATTTTCAATCACCAGATGCAGCGTCAAATTATAACAGGAAACTGAAACTGATTGCAAACATTATATATTATGATGTTCAACCAAAATTATCAGCACCAAGAAATTCCATTGATCAACTCGATGTCCCTCTCAATAAAAAAGGAAATGCGACACTGCAACACAAAAACGGCATGACCAACAATTTCAGCAAGTAATTAATTTGACAACAAACATCAATTGAAACAATATACAATTCTTGAATATATCAATATTGTAGCTTGCATATAATCTACATTCTACCAAAATTTCCAGTGCCCTATAACAATCTCCTCCAACACATAAAGTTAAGCACGATATAGAACTTTCTAAAAATTTGACAGCCAACACTTTGCCCTCTTCAGCATTAATGAGTGTGTACATTTTTTCGTTGAGCGTTTTTTGGCCTCCGTTTTGAGTCGAGCTAAATAACAATGTCTTTGCAAAAACATCTACCATCTTAAATCTGTCAAAGAACGTTGCCACGCTGCTATCACCTGGTCCTTGTGATGCAGGTTTTAAATCTCACCTCGTGATCCTAAAAAGTCCATACAAACAATTTATTTTCAATTTTTTATGTAAAAGCAATGCAAATTAAAGGCACACATGGGATGAAGTGTCCCTAACCAAGCATAGTAATTATGGGCTTTCACAGCATGTATGCCGAGATTCGTACCTCAAGACTAATAAGATCCACTTCAACAATAAGACTACTGTTTTCTGGTGTTAATGTCAGTCATCCTGGGTTTTACCTTTCCTCTTCATTCCGCCTTTACGGCCCCGCTTTGGTGCCTGAAACCAAGACTTTGTTTGAAATGCAATGACACGGATACTTCACAAATATCACAAAACAGCAAATAAATGCATTTGCTGGCAGCTCTCGCTCAAATAACTGTAGCAGGTGCATCCCGTGGATCATATCACAACAGAAAAATAATTACTTTAATCCAAACTAACATATATGGTACTAGAATCCTATATAAAGAAGTAATTCAGATGCAGCAACATTGTAGCCATATGCAATCATTTGAGATAAGAAATTAACCATGAAAAATTGCAGATATAGAGTTGATATGCAATACATTTCAACAAGGAATTTTCCGTTACAAAATATCTGGATTGGACCCGGGTTCCTTATCATGTAACTAGCAGAGAAGAGAATAAAGTGGACGATAGTCACACAAGAGCTGGAAGTTTTTACCTCAGCAGAGAATGTTTTCAAGGGATCTCTGCTTTTTTTAAATTTTCCTTTGAAGCCTTTGCGACGAGTAGAACCAGTATTTCCCATGGCAGCTCTAGCAAGCTTTACAATCTTGCTAGCTTCTTTTGTTGTTGCGTCCAGTAAGTACTCCGGCACATCCCGAAGATGCGCAGCAGGTTCCTTTTTGCTCAAAACTTTGTCATGTTTCAATAGATCTGCCCAAAGAAAAGCAGCAGTTATAACAGATATTAACTATCAAAAGAGTTGAAATTTTTTTATCATCCAATAATATTACAGTTTACCTAAATCCTTTGGGTTATCTTGAAAATGAGCCTTCAACCTACACATTTTCAGAAATATGACAAGCAGTGTATGAAAAAATTAGATAAATCAATATTAACACGCAATCACAGTAAATGGATGTGGGTTCATAACAGAAGTGGTAAAGTATCACTAATAAAGTCTGAAATAGAAGCTCAAGAACCAAAAAAGAGGTTATATGGAAGAAACTAGTTGCTTTCACCAGAAGAGCTTTGTCAGAAGATTACTCACTTCTCAGAATTGAGAATTTCATTTCTTAGATCCTGTGCCCGTGATTCTCTCACTGCAATTTTTGTTATACTCCTCGAAACATCCTGAAATAACAAAGTGAAGGTTATGCCTTCTGCATCAATCCTTATAAGTAAAGTCAAACATCATGCACGTTATGTGCTGAGAACCCAATTGCATAATAATATTAGCATTGTATACAAATTACAAACATTTGAAAGATATGCTTATATGACTACATCAAGTACTGTAATACATCGACTATAATTACTAATTAGACTGCTCAAAAAAGCCTCGGGTTGTGCTTAAAGGGCAATTTTTTTTACTTTTCATGTTTCTACAAATGCTAGCTCCTAAAAGGGGAAAATATGGTTAAAACATTATTCTGATGTTTTTCAAGGTTTCACATTCAGGAATATAAAAAGCATACACCTTGGGAGCAACAAAGAGTAACTATCATTGACAGGATACTGGTCACAAACGACCTAATGCAGGGATAATATTTAAACCATGACTTATCTTTTGCCGGGGATTGGAAGCCAGAGAAAGGCAAGAGTTCATGATTGTTGAAAATTTTGCTACTGAGTGAATTAAAAACTTTTTTAGGAAAATTTAGAATGTACCAGTTGCCATGTAAAATTTTACAATCTTCAGAAATCATTTTCTCCACCAATACCCCTTCCTGGGGATGGGGAAACTAAGATCATTGGCGGATATGTATTTTTGGGTGTTTCTATAGTATATTTTGGCAGGGAAATTGAAAGTAAATGTATCGCATGTTTCAAAGAATGTGACTCAAGCTTTTGCCATATTTGAAAGAAAAATGTTCAGATGGATTGTGGTTGTGGAGAAGCATAGCCTCAGATATTCTACACAGCCTAATTTACACCACAAAGCTTTATAGAGAGAAGGAAAAGAGAATTAAGAAAAGAAGAATAATCACAATGTGAACTACATATTCTTAGGAATTATAAATAGAAATGTAACATGTTATTCAAGGAGTTCTTCCACTTGTAGAATGAAGCTTATACTGAAATGAATAATGAATTCAATCTACCTCGGTTCTGTAGCGCAAGGACTCCACGGCATTTTTACTAAGCAAAGGAAATGGAGCAATATATTTTGAGTCCTCCATGTCATTTTCACCCAAAATAGATTTGATCTCTTCAAATATTTCCATCTCCTCAGGAGAAACCTATTCAAAGGCAGATAAGGTGAGTGACATAATACAAAATTTAAAAAAAAAAAGCATGAGAAATTCCAGCATATTCAACAAATGCTGCTAGCCTGCTACTAATCAAATAGTAAGTAATGCGTCCTTTTGAAGGTGCAATGGAGAACTCATGAGTAATCTTACTAAAGAGACAGATGCACCAGTATTATATGCTCTTCCAGTACGTCCAATCCGATGCACATATCCAGCTGCAGTTTGAGGCATGTCATAGTTCACCACCTATGAAAAAGTAAGATAGATCAAAGATACAGCACCAATTTGTCTGAATTTTTTTATCAAATAAATTAGCAAAGTAGTGCACAAATTGTGTTAATGAGACAATTCCAAAACACAAATTTTCCATATGATCAGGGTTGCAGAAATTGTCAACTAAGGCAGAATGGGGAGCATACAAGTTTCAAACAGATAAAGTGGAAAAAAATTGCAATGTTAAATCAACATAAAATTAGTCTTACAATAATCTTCAGCTCATTTCACACATAAAAGAAGTAGGTAATATAGACTAGACTGGGACTATCTCCAGAAGCCCATCCAGAATGACATACATAAACAATTAGAGAATACTCAACTAAGATGTACAAGTTGACAAAGCATCAGCTCACCGTGTACACATTTTTAAAGTCTATTCCTCTTACTACACCAAATTCTGCATCCAACTTCTTGGAGTGTTTTTTAGATTTTTTAGGAGAAACATGATTTTCCTTATCATTCTGGTCTTCTGCTGATTGACTGTCATCAGTTGCAATAAGATAATCAAACAGACCAGCATTGAACTCCTGAGATCAAAATAAAAGGTTTAGAATTGATGCCAAAACATAAGTTCTCTCAGTTTAACTAATGATTGTACAAGACAAAGTTCTACAAAAAAAAGAGAAACATAAATTTCGATAGCAAAGAGAATATTTCAACAAATACCTCTAGAATATGTAGGCGAGAATTTTGAGGCAACTCAGCATTTAAAACTGCTGATTTAATTCCAAACTGCAAGATTAGAACTGTAGTCAGTCTTTTGATCCCCAATAACCTAAATGCTATTACGAAGAATTAAGCTTCAAGTTAAACAATGATACAACATTAATCAAGCATTTCACAACCATCACAGGAAGTTATTATATTAGACAACACAAGGTCACATTCACTTGCCAATGATGTTTTAAGAACATGTAATGGCCTATACATCTGCCTACTTGGAATTGGAATTAGTTTCAGCAATCAATTCTAGAGAAAACAGGTCTAAACACAATAGTTATTCTTCATTTGTAGTGATATGTATACATGCATGTTTATCTAGAAGAATTCCAAATTATATACAAGAGTAGGCAGATTTTATTTCTCATTTGTATCAGCAAGTATTTCTGTATTCAATAATCTCTCTTTGAGTTGCTTCCTTGTAACTTGTAAGTGATTGAAATGTTCCTCTTCAATTATTGAGTATGAATCACAACAGGGAGAAAATATCAAACTACTTCAACAGAACGCACTTTCTTATTGCTAATGGTTTAAGGAGCTAATAAATTATTTACTGAAAACTTTTAGAAATATTTTGACTCTTTCAAATGTTGTACCAAGAAATATTTAAATCTGGACATGTGGTAATATGATGTTATCCAACACATGGTCAGTCTACTCAAGGAAAACTTAGAAAGATTTCTCAATTTCATTCACATTGAGCATCAATATAACATCACTCCACATGGTAAAATGGTGAATCATTTACCTGTTCAAAGAAAAGCTTCAGTCTAAAACTCGTGTCAATGGAATTAACGAAAATTAACACTTTCTTTTGAATCAGCTCCAGTTTCAGAAGAGCAAGGATATGGACAAGCTTGTCACGGGCACTACATGAAATCTACACAAGTAATAAGATCAACAACAAAATATTCATAGTTAGGCAACAGATTAAAATCAAAATCCACTGAGGCAGGTGAGACTCAAAAGGGACATTAACTTACACAGAGACATCAATAAAAAATTGAATTGAATAAAATATTAGTTATTCAGTGCAAAATTTTAATATACGAAAGTAGCATACTGCATACCTAGAATAAAAATGTACTTTTAAAACTGTGTAGAAAAAGTAAGGGTGACTTACATAAAATTGCTGAACATTTCTGGGGATGATATCGTCCTTTACATCTCCCACCTCCGGTAGAGTTAGAATGTATGGATTATGTAGAATAAGCTTTTTCAGCTTTTCAACATCAGCACTAAATAACATCCAGGTCAGAGGAGGCATTAGAGCTAGCCACATTTTCAGTTCACAAACAAAGTGAGAAAAGCAAATATGCATGGATTGAAACAAACTATCTCAGTTAGAATGATATAAAACATTGATGAAAGTCATGAAAGAATGTATTTCAAGTGTATTTTAAATGTTTAGTGCAGCAATTATGCAGAAGAAACACAAGTTGGTCAAGAACGGAGAGCACTATGATCAAAGTCATCTGAAAATAAGCAGCATGTGCCTCACTTAGTTTAGATAAATATTTTAAGTACCCAGCTCATAACAAGTCATAACTTCAAAATAGAAATAACAACCAACTCCCACTGATTTAGAAAACAAGATATAGTTTTCAGAAAAGAAATGCCAACTCAGATTTACAGTATTGGGTATATACATTAAGTCCAGGCACAGACACAATATTGTATATGTGCATGTCTGGGGGTTTGTATATTTGCAGGGATAACACACACAAGTGTGTTGACACTCGCATTGAAAAATGACACATATAACAGACTCTAGATAGTCTCTGCCAGGGAGCCAACTAAGTTCAATTGATATGGTAACCCAACTATCACTTAATTACTGCAGCAATATTATAAATGAAATGAACCTTGAAGTAGCAGACATGAGAAGGCACTGGCAGCGCTTTGGAACATAAGCTGTAAGTGCTTTTATATCGTCCTCATATCCATATGACAACAGAAGATCAGCCTGAGAGATGATATTTTTAGAATAAATAACATGTTACAATCATATCAACTTTATATTATTATGTAAACATGATGAGCATTAATAGAAACTACACAACTATAAATAAACTTGCTACAGTTCAGTGAAGACACTCTAAATCTATTGATTCCTGGATCATCTTGGCTGATGAGGTTAAACTTTCGTATTGTGGCAGGCCACTAGTTATTTTTCTAAAAACACATTAAGTCATGACAGATCTTTAATAACAATAACTTATAAAAAGTCAGTGGCTATGCAATTACTAAAACTCGTATTTTTACTGAAAATACCATATCCAATACAAATAATACATTTAAATTTATGCAGATAGTAACTGAAACTGATACAAGAGATAAACATTTAAGAAGACGAGCATGCGTATACCCTTACATTACAGTCCATTTCTCTTTTCCTATAAGTTTTGAGTTTTGCCTGTGAAACTTTTTGAACGAACTTTTAAGCATTGGTTCTATATGTCAATTAGACTCTAGTAGAGGTCAAATATTAACAGATATTATGAATAGGACAAAAGGGGGCAGCATACCTTATCAAGGACAAGAACTGAAAGTGATTCTTGAAGAGCTTTAGCTTGAAGAATACCAAGTTTCAAGCATGTTTGTACACAAGCAGGAGTTGATACAACAATATCAGGAAGCCCAGCCAACGACGTTTTCTATGAGAAAAATGAATAACAAGTTTTATCCTTTGCAAATTCACGTTATTCGAACTGATTCAAACAATTTAAAATCCCAAACTAATTAGACCTTGACAAACTAAATTTACCAACCAAGTCAGAAGTAGACATCGTGCTCCTCAGCTGAACAACTTTTAGTTGCACTCTGCATAACTCAATCACTGACGTCACTTCCGAATAAACCTTGATAATCACGAGCAAATTAACAACCGCCAAATAAGAAGGGAAATGGAAAAAATTACATTTCTGAAACAGCAAACAGTTTCTGAAGCAGCGGTAGCAGATACGCTAATGTTTTCCCCGAGCCGGTTTTTGCTCAAGCCACCACATCTTTACCTCTCTACATCATAGAAAACACAAATTATGCTAAAAAACAAACAAGAAAAATAACTAATTGCAAATTAGCAGAGATATTATGAAGGATACATACGAGGATGAGAGGGATAGCAACGCGCTGAATTGGAGTGGGCTTCTCAATTGATTTCTTCGATAAGGCACGAACTAAGTGGGCGTCGAGGCCCAATTCTTCGAAGCTCCGCTCATCGTCATCCTGTTCTTCTTCTTCTACTTCTCCTGCAACAACCCCTTTATCTTCAAATCAAATAACTCTTAAGCCTTTTAGGCGTGAAATTAGGGCACAAAGTAATAACATGATGGAGAAAATGAGAGGAAACAAGGTTTAAAGGAAACTGACCAGAGAGATCTGCTTTGAGAAGAAAATCAGTAACGGTTTGGTTCCAATCGACGCTGCGGTGGGTGGAATTCGGCAGCACCTCATCCGATTCAAACTCCCAGAGAGGGAAGGCATCTGATGGATCGAAGAATTTCCCGAACAACAACGGGTTGAAGACTGATCCCGCTCTGTGCATCAGCGTGCTCGTTAGGGCTGCGAAAACATCTTCTTTTAGAGGTTGGCACCATTTCTGCGGGTTTGGATCTTCGAATTGGATCTCGATTTGTTTGCTACTCATCTAAGGTTGTGTGGAGATGAGGAAATGGTTGACACTTGAGCAGAGTAGCTACACTGGGGATTGGTGTGAATTTAGCAGAAAGGTCAGTTGCTATATAAAGCAGAGAATCAATTCCGTTGGAATTGTGGAAGTGTGTGGAGATTTATGGAATATTTGCTTTCATGGAATATTTGCAGCTTTAGTCAATTAGCGTCGGGTTTGAAGAGAATTGGGGGAAAACCATAGACTACGGTTAGAAAAAACCGTAGAGAAAAACGTAGTCTTTGGAGAAAAACGCGCTCATAGACTACGGTTAGACAAACCGTAGAGTAAAAGCGTAGTCTTTATAGAGAAAAGGGCGCTCATAGACTACGGTTAGACAAACCGTAGAGTAAAACCGTAGTCTTTATAGAGAAAAGGGCGCTCATAGACTACGGTTAGACAAACCGTAGAGTAAAAGCGTAGTCTTTGGAGAAAACGCGCTCATAGACTACGGTTAGACAAACCGTAGAGTAAAAGCGTAGTCCTTATAGAGAAAAGGGCGCTCATAGACTACGGTTAGACAAACCGTAGAGTAAAAGCGTAGTCTTTATAAAGAAAAGGGCACTCATAGACTACGGTTATTTTGGACTGTAGTGTTTGATATTCATACACTACAGTATAGACTACAGTTTTCACGCACCCGTAGTCTATTGGAAAAAAAATACGCTCATAGACTACGGTTGGTCCGAAAAACCGTAGTCTATGACAAAACACTACGGTTTTTTCAAAAAACCGTAGTCTATGCAGTGTAGTGTATGAGCGTATTTCTTGTAGTGTGTAGTCTCTGGTCTATATGTCAAAGTGTGTGACTAGTAAAACCTTGTTTATATTATGGCAACCACGCTAACTTAGTAGTCTTTGGACTAGTTGCCGATATGAGCTGATGTGAGATGTATTTAATTGTTTTCGTATGTATCAAACATGTTTACGTGATAATAAACTATTCTCAAAGACAACAAACTCGACGGACAAAACTATGTTGACTTAAAAAGAAATCTAGACATAGTCATAATCGTAGAAGACATAAAGTTTGTCTTGAATCAACCTTCTCCACGTATTCCTCCAAACAATATGTCAAATGCGGTTAAAGAATCATACACTAAGTGATGTAAAGCTAAAGAGATGATGCAGTGTTACATTTTAGCATCTATTTCAAATGTATTGCATCATCAACATCAAGCTATGCTGACAACCACTAAAAATGATACAAAATCTTGGTAACCTATTCGGAATGCTGAATCGAGCTGCCAAACCATTGGAAATTCGAAACATCATGAATGTGATCATGAAGGAGGGTACACATGTGCAGGACCATGTCCTCGAGATGATGGACTATCTCAATGAGATAGAGATATTGACAGGGACTATTGACCCAGCTTCCCTAGCTGATATCATCCTGCAATATTTGCAAAGCAGTTTCTAGTAGTTCAGATTAAACTTTGATATGAACAAAATAGAGTATACTTTTCTAGAAAACTACTGATTGAGTTGCAAGTGGCAGAAAGACTAATGGCATAAACTAAGAAAGTTTTGATGACAGTCAATCTTTCTTTCTCGAGTGAAAAGCCCAAAAATGGGAAGAAGAATGAGGGTGACCTATAATTTTATTTCTACTAAAATTATACTGTAATAGGATGGTGCAATCTTAGTATAGTAAATAGCAAGTAAAAATCATTGTATCCACATGGACTATGTCGATCCTACGTACTATAACATGATTCAATTATTATTATCTAAATCACACAATTTTGATTGTGGAAGATCTTGTCAAAAGAAAAGAAACAAAAGCATAAATAAACAAAACTGAAAACAAGAACAAAAGGGCTTATTCTAGAGAATTGATTTCATCAACACATGATTCATTCAAACATTCGATAAATTATCCAATTCGCAACTCGAATTTAGCTAGACAATCACACAAGTAGTTAATTCCCCCTCTTGAGGTACCCAAACAATAGATTACAAGTTAGGACTTTAGGTCTCTGCTTGTAAATCCTAAAAGCTTCTAGTATTGATTTCTGACAATTAATCTCAAACCTCTCGATTTTGTTCATTAGTGTGTTACCAAATCCACGATCATGCATCATCACTCATCTCTTGAATCTCGCATTAACGCACACAAGATCATTTGTTTGGTGATCAAGCAAACAAAATAATTAAGAATAAGATATATAAAATCAAATAAGGTCTTGGATAAAAAAAAAAATCAAACGTTGAACAAACTACTGTTGATTACTTTCTAATCCTAGAATAAAAAGGGTTTTAGCCAAGTATGGCTAAAGACAAAATAAAATCAAAACAAAATAAGAATATAAAAACAAGCTAAACTAAGGCTAAAAGAATCCGTGTGAAGGTAGAGCTTCGCCTTGTCATTGATTACTTCATGAACTCCCTTTTGCTTTGGCAATGACTTCTCCAATGAGTTGGAGGATGAATGGTAGCACAAAATATATGAATTTGGGGCTTGAATGGTATTAGAGTGTCTCTCAAAACCAAGCATGAAGGCTCCTTATTTAGGCATAAAAAAATTAGAAAGATAGAGCTTGATTGGCTAAGGATAGAATTTCCCAAGCAAATCAGAAGTGGCAAATGGTCCGTGTGTGAATGGTTTCCTGCCAAACAGATCGTTTCTGGACACGGATACAAGTATCTCTGATCCTACCTTGCCAAACGGTCCATTTGGTAAGAATGTCTTCCCAAACGAGCCATTTGGGAATCTTTCTTCAAATCGATGGCTTCTCGACACCGAAAACGGTCCTGTGACCCTTGGCTCTTCCCAAATGGTCCATTGGGATCCATTCTTTGTCGAACTTGCGTCGTTCTCGATTCTTTGGCTTTTTAACACCTTTTTATGCATCTTTTTCCTTCAAAACTTAATAAACTTATCAAACAACCAATTACTAGATATTTAAACCAAAACAAAGCTAAACTTGATCAAAACTAATAAATAGCTTTGGATTTAAATGCTAAAATAAAATAGCCAAAATATTGAGTGTGTGGAATCTCATACTTATGTTTTTGTTTGTCCTGAAATAAAGAAAAAGAAGTACTAAGAAGACACTCAATTATTGAAGGCTTTAGGACCTCACTCCAGTTTAAAAAAATATTTTGAAATTCACAAGATAAACAATTAACAAGAAAGAAAGACAATGCATAGTATCTATTAACTTGTGTATTGTGTTTTAGGATCCTCACAACATAAGAAAAGTAAATATATTTTCTGCTCTCAAGTGTATGAGGTAAAAGTGTATACTCTCAAATCAAATAACACCCAAAAGTTTACCATAAACTTGCTCAAGATTGTTGGGGTTTGAATATTCCAATGAAGGAATCCCCTTCCCGGGATCTTTCTAGGATAATATAAGAAAAATTATAATTGATTTAGATAATCATACTTTACTAGAATGTGAATCAAAACATGCAAAAATAGTAATTAAATCCTGAAGCATGTTTCTAGTTGGTTCTGATTACTTACTTGTGTTGATCTCTAAAGATCAGAAAATGGCTTTATTCTTCTCCACATGTAGATTTTGAATTCTCAACCTTAGAACTTCTAATCTTTTTCTCAATTCCTAGGTTTGAATATTGATGTTGGCAAATACTCTTAAACTTATAGGACTAGAGAAAGGGGGAGAAACCACAAAATATGGAGGCTATGGTTTGAAAATTTCGAATCCTAGTAGTGGGCGAAATTTTGTGTGTGTGTAAGTGTTGTGATATTTCTTCTCGTTCTCCCCTATTTATAAAATATGTATATATAAGATTAGGAATCTAAAGAAATTTGGACAGGCCTCCCTATTGGGCTTTAACTAATTAAATTGAGCCTCAATTTAATATAAGCTCAATAGAATATTAATTTTTACCACTATAGATATTAATATTGACTTACCCATCCGAATCCAAATTACAAAGATCTGGGCTTTCTTTTTAATTATTTTAGTTTCCGTGCTTAAGATTCTAATGTCCATTAATTAATTTAAATGCTCCTAGCTTAAATTAATTAATATCTTTTACCAAGAGTAGTCTAGTTCAAAATTCATTATTTATTATACTTTGGAATAAATTCCAAGTCGGCTGGAATTTTGTATAATAAAACCTTTACTGAACTCCTCTTGGGAATATTATCAACCCGAACTCTCCCGGGACACGATTCAACTGCCCAAGATATTAAGATTCTTGGTCTACGAAAAAACCCACACCTTTTGATAAATCAAAGCAGTGTATAATCAATATCGTATGCTGAATGTTATATACAAAGGTTAAGAATTAAATAATCACCGAGACCTCGTCTTTCAATAATCAGCAAGAAAGACTTATCTCAACGTGAATCCATTCAATGCTATATTTCAATGTGAATCCATTCAATGCTATATTTCAATGTGAATCCATTCACGATAGATTGTCTAAGGCTATCTAGGTTGTGAAACTTTAGCTTTTCGTCTGTAAGAAACCGACTGAGAAACCTTCAGCGATAACCTGATCACCCACTCAGTCTATAGTACAAAAGACTTAGACATGTTTGCTAAATCAAAACAGTTTGTAAGACAATAAAGTATGAAAACGGAAATTAATGTGAAAAAATAATAATCTTCTCATATATTGGGAAATAAGGTTTACAAATACGAAGATGCTCAAAACTTGTTTTTCAGTATATACCCTACAAAGATGTCATCTCTTTTCTACTTTATATGAATGTACGTCAAGAATTAGAAAGGTCTTTATTTATTGTTGTAATGTAGACTCTTTGGACAAGGGAATGAATATATAGGCTAAGTGACTAAGATTTTAAGATAACAAAAGTGATCATCAAATACTATGTCTAACTTATCACCAATCATTTCTAATCAAACTTATATGAAATTAGACTTTGTCTAACTCCCTTTTTGCTTTCCAAAATCTTTTTCAACCATATGATTCTTTTCCACCATCTTTTATATGTATTTTTATTTTCTTCTCTTTTATCCTCTCTTATTTCATCTTTACATATACTTCCTTCCCCCTCATCCTCCATTTTGGGTAAAATACATTTCACACCACACTATAACTATAGACATGAAACATCATTTCTGTATGATCACAAGATAGAAAATCTCAAAATTTGGCTAATCAAATAATAGGCTTCAAGGCTAAAAATGGCTAACAAGGGAAAATATGACTAGGACAAATTTTTGGATAAAAGTGGCTTAAGGAAGACGGGCTAACTTCATTTTCTATCTATACATTCAATATGTAGATTCAAGTATACTTTGAGCATGTTCTAGAAACTTAAGGTACATTTTTGATCAAATCACAGAAGAAATGAATTTTTTGCTCAAATCTCACTAGGCAGTCATTCTCATGAATCAAGGCAAACAAGTAATTCAATACACATGCATATCTAAATCAAACTCAATAATCATCAATCAAGTGAACAAATTTTTAAATAAGAATACATCATTAGTTATAAGTCCAATCCTTCTTATATCGAGGTTTCGATAGAGTTTTAAAAATTACAAGCAAAAGACTCTACCTAAACATGGGTTGAAACAAAAACAAATGGAGCAAAAAAAAATAAAAGAAACAAAATATAAACAAAAAGAAAACCTCAAATCCATCATAATGCATCCCCCCCCCAACAACGAAGTTTGGGAAGTGGTTGATTTAGTGAGGTGCTTACCCACTACTCTTTGGACGGGGATGGAGGATAGGTGTGCCATTGTTGCATGATTGACAATATCATGGCCATGTTCATGCTGATGGTGTCGAAGTAACCTTCAACAGCATGGAAATGATCATCCATGGGTTAAAGCATGAAACCATTATAGCCTCCAACGTGTGGATGTGATTCCCCATAGCCTCATACATCTCTTCCTGTATTGGCTCTCTATGCCGACGTCGACAGCGATGTTGTGAAGGCTCGGCTTCATCTCGGGAACCTCTTGAGCTGGCTCCTCTTGGGCAATCTCTTTGGGCACTCCTTCGAGCTCGGGTATATCTTCCGGGTCTCCCCCTACGACTTGATATCTATGCTGCCAAGGCAAGGTAGGAGGGGCAGCCTGTATGGCTCTTCAATGGACTGCTTCGTTCATCCTTCAATTGTACCTCATCTCCTGACTGGTTATCACCGTGAGGCGTAGATTGGGTAGGGAAAAGTTATCCCTATTCTTCTAGACGAAGTAGGCTCGATGTTTACTATCCACCTTTAGGAATTCCATCTTCTTGAGCCACTGGTTGTTCAAAAACATCTTTCCCTAGATTGTCTCCCATTCCATAAAGTGGACTCCACAATAGCTAGCTATGGGGGTGATGATTCCCCCACATGTAATTACCTCTCCTCTTTTGGAGGCCCTTCTTTCCAAGTGTAAAGCGATGTGTGTGCCAAGTTCTATGGCTTGGCCATGAAGAAGACTCCGTAGGAAGAACAATACGATGGTTTGAACCCCATCATTGTTGTTTCATGGAAACGAAAGGTTTGCATAGGCCCTTTTGATGTGACGGAGGATCGAGTTCCGGATTGTAGTGGACTTGGTGGAGGATGGTTCAAAGGGTATATACTCCCTTGAGTTGAGCGTGATCAAGTTTCAAAACACGTCATTCATGGCTATACTCTTCCGGTTCGAAGAATTCTCCACTTTGACAATCGAAGATGTTGCGCAGCTCTCCCAAATATAACTCAAAATTTTGGTTATCAATTCGAAACTCGATACCCAACACTTGAGCTGACCCCCTTGTCTTGTTGACCTTGAGTTTGCTAAGGAACTCAAGCCTCATCTATCGGTATGATGGCCATTGACCTCTAAAGATGGTTGTGAGCCCATCTCGGGCGCAAAACTCCCAAAAGTTCTCTCGAATTCCCATTATCTCCATGGTGCCATCGCAAGGGTATCGAGATGGAAAGTAATCGAGTGTCACAAGCCTATCACACATTGCCCTTTGTTTGTTATCTTGTAGGATCACCCCAAAATTGGTGGGATGATTAGGATCCATAGGAGCCCTTTGAGCGTGTCTAAGCATAGCTTAAAAAGTACCTATATCATGATCAACGATGCTTTAAAGTTAAAAAAAAAACTTAAAGCTTATTAGACTATGACAAGATGCTCACACCTCTCATTCATTCCTTAATCATTAATGAAGTAAGAAAATTCACCTAAAAGTTTAATATTTTAAGTGCTCATACAAAGGTTCATAATTAACAACTCAATCATAAATCCTATGTATAGACTAAAGATTGCATTTTTACTCCATCACAAGCAGTAATTAAGTGAAACATCACAACACATGTAACTTTTATGCACAAAACAATATAATTGTGAAGTCTCATCAAGATCTTCTACTTCTAAGCATAGATTACTATCCTCACTACATTCAATTTCACTTATCGAAATTAGTATGCAAAGAAAAATCAATGAATACGTCTACGCCTATGAAAAATCTTATGCATGCCAAGTGCTCGAAAAAAAGACACAAAGCAATTGTAGCTCAAATACACATGCCAAGCACATATTGACAAGGATTGGAAGATTGGTGAGCAAAATCGAGAAATTGAGCCTCCTTGGTGGAATTGAAAGCTTGTTGGTGGTAAATTGGCTTGGTTATGTAAATGGGTCTGAGCAATTGAGTGAAATGCTAGAGAAAATAGCAAAAAACATGCTTGGGGAAGAGGGATTGCTTGAGAATTGAAAGAGGGAGTGAAAAGAACAAATGAGAAAGTGTGTACCATTTACATTTTGGAATTCCGCCTTCTGCGAAATGGGAAATGGTCCGTGTGAGAAATTTTTATTCCTAAACGGCCCATTTTCGAGTGCGGGTGTCCCTTGCCTTATTTCTTAAACTGTTCGTTAGAGAATGAGAATTTTCCAAATAGCCCATTTCCACCCATACGGATTCTACACCTGGTGAGGCTAAAACGTCAAAACAAGCCATTTGGTGCGCCCGATGCTCCCTAACAGTCCGTTTTGAACTTTTTCTTAAAAACACGAGACATAACAGAATAAAGGCAAAAGCACACGAGAAAAACTAAAAGGAAAATTAAACTTAGATGAGAAATAAAACAAAACAAAAAAGAAAAATGACAACGAAAACTGTTGGGTTGCCTCCCAACCAACACAATTTTAACGTCCTTAGCTTGACATCCTCTTTGTTCATGCTGTGTTGCATTGCACCTTTGGATTTAGCATAGGTTGGCTAGGGAACTGTCCTTGATGGTGTTGGTTCCCCAAAGCTACGGCGACTTGCCCGATTTTGGTCTCCGTCATCTTGACTTGTGTTCCTAGTGCCCTCGCCGATGTCTCCAATTTTGCACACCATTTCTCGGAGTCACCCATGTACTTTTTAGCTCTTTTCATGAAATTCATGAGTACTTCTTCCATCATTGATTTCCTAGGCTCGTCGATCATTCCATTGGTCACCGAGAATTCGGATGGAGGTTTCAATGCATTGTTGGGATTCACATAGAGCATATCACGATGGGAATGATTGCCCGGATAGTATTGGTTTCGTGGTTGATTGGGACAGTAACCGTTGAAGTTCATTTTTTGTCCTTGTTGATTCACGTAATGCACATCTTCGATCACTTGTTGGGGCACGACCGTTGACTCAACTCTTGATTGAGAAAGATTCTCAATTTTGTGTTTAGACCACTAAATTGAGCCACGATTAGGCTCATCGGGTCAATGTCAGAGGTTGACTCTACTTTCTTCAAAATCTGCATTTGTCTTTCACCCGGCCGTTCATAGTTAGTGGTAGCCATGTCCTCGATGAATCTAATAGCGGCTTCGTGTTCCTTATTCAACAAAGATCCTCTGCTCCTAGCATCTAGAAATCTCTTGACCTCTAGGTTACATCCATGATAGAAGATGCATATTTGGTGATCCTCTCCAAAATCGTGGTTTGGGCATTTTCTAAAGAGCTTCTTAAGTCGCTCTCATGCGTCGTAGAGGGAATATTGATCTCTTTCTTGGAATTGAGTGACCTCGGCTTTAAACTTCAAGGTTGCGCCGGGTGGAATGGCACGGAGTTACTTTTAACATCTATTTGAAATGTATTGCAACATCAGCATTAAGCTATGCTGACAGCCACTAAAATGATGCAAAATCTAGGTAACCTATATTGGAACACAGAATCGAGCTACCAAACCATTGGCAATTCAAAACTTATGAAAAATAGTAAGTAAAGAGTATCATATCCACATGGACTATACTCTTCCAGAATTGCTGACTGAGCTGCAAGCGGCAGGAGGATTAATTGTTGGAGTTATATACTAGAAAACATGCTTTACGAGCTACTTATGTATTAATAACTCTGAGAACTATCATTCTCTGCCACTTTTGAAGAGATATTATTGTTGCAAGGTTTGTCCTTTATAATCTAGTGATTATATTCTGAGTAAATATAATTTGTGATTATAATCGAGCAAGCAAGTCTAGGTCTTCTGCATTGTAGACTGAATGGTGGTCAGGTCAACACTAAAGGTCTCTTAGTCATTTCCCTTGCAAAAGAAAAATTAAGTTTCACAACCTCGACAGACTTAGACGATCTATCGTGAAAGATTGTAGTGTCAATCCAAACGTTTACTAATCTTGGTAAACAAATAACACTGGTGTGGTATAGCATTGAATGGATTCACGTTGGGATAAGTCTTTCTTGTTGATTACTGAAAGACAAGATCTCGGTGATTATTTATTTCTTAATCTTTGTATATAATATTGAGCATACGGTATTGGTAATGAACTGCTTTGACTTATCAAAAGGTGTGGGATTTTCGTAACTTAAGAATACTGATATCTTGGGCAGTGGTAATTAATATCTAGCGGTGCTAGGATTGTTATTGCATTGAATCGTGTCCTGGAAGACCAGGATGATAAAATCCCTAAGAGGTGTTCAGAAAATGTTTTATTATACAGAAGCCCGACAGATATAGAATTTATTCCAAAGTATAATAAATAAAGTTGTTGAACTAGACAACTCTTGGTAAAAAGATATTAATTAATTAAAGCCAGCAGCAGGCTTAAATTAATTAATGGATATTAGAATCTTAAACCCGGGAAATAAATTAATTAAAAAGAAAGTCCAGATTATATATAATGACGGGTAGGTCAATATTAAGTTCTATAGTGGTCCAAATTAATATTCTATTGGGCTTGACTTAAATTAGGGCACAATTTAATTAGTAAAAGCCCAATAGGGTGGCTCAGTTCAAATTTCTTTGGATCCCTAAACTAACTCATACATATTCAATAAATAGGAGAAAATGAGAAGAAAATCATAATGATTCACGTCAGTTTTCTTTTCTTCTTCTTTCTGATAGCTACTGCCCGCACCAGTATTCGAAATTCAGAATTAGGAATAGGTTAGAAGATCTAGGGTAGATATCAAGATCTACACGTGGAGAAAGTACAAACAATCTTCTGATCTTTAAAGATCAAGTTCTGTAAGTATTCAGATCTGTAGTATCATGATTTAGGATTTAAATTCTAAAATTATGTGTTTTATGTGCGTTCTAGATAGCAGATCTATAAATAAAAATGGCTAATTATTTTTTCTATATCATCCTGAAAAGATCTTGGGAAAGGAAAAATTCCTTCATTGGAATTAAATCTCCAACAATTGATATCGAAGCTAGATCTAGGCACTAATATAGAAAAACTGATTTATTTTATTTATTTATATTTTTCTCTGCATATAACTCTTATCTGATTTGCATGGAATATATGTTGTCATCTGTTTAAAATTCCATTTTTCAAATAATTGTAAACCCACGGGGGTTGACCGTGGTAGATTAGGTTTTTCTCCTCTATTTCTTGTAATTAAATGTAATTGGACGAGAAATCGATTGAAGAACATGAAGAACGGAGCGTCGAGTCCGGTCCACGACACGTGTGTCGCGGAGCTCTACCCGACAACATTCCTGATTTTACGATATATCAAACTGGGTTTCAAAAACCCAAAGGTTTTGATTAGGAACACGTTAGAAAAATTGAAATGGAGTCCAAACAACGTCGAACGAGGGTCAAATCTAGCCACCACCTCAAGGGCGTGGCGACAGTATGAACCACCAGGTCGTCGGACACCCTAGAAAGGTGGAGGCGGCGGAAAACAGCGGTGGTTGGCCAGAAAACGAAACCTAGTGTTTTTGTTTCATGTTGGTCAACAGGCCATGTTTGACGTGTAATTCGAGGCGAACCTGGACTAGATCGATGACGAGACCAAGGCCTATGGCTATCTTGGTCAGAGGTGAGTCGAACGGGACCGGTATGGTCGCTGGAGACAGTCTGAGGTGGTTGGAAATAGTGGCGGCGCGAGCTAAGGTTCGCAAAAACCCTAGAGAAATCACACAGATAGCAAGCGCAATATCCGGCGATTCGATGCTATTCCCTAGTGAACTTCGGCTTCATTCGACATAGCTTGGTCCTCGGTTCATCCAGGATCGGTTGCCATCGTCCAATTTTGGCCAGAGTGGGAGGAATTTGAAGAAAGGTCTCGGGATGCTAGGGTTTTCCACTTCGCGATTGAATCGCAAAGATGGAAGTTCCAAATGTCGGCAATCGGGGATGAGTCACACAGCCAGAGGTTAGGGCTTTCAAAGCCCATGACCAAGATGTCAAAACCCGATAGGTTCTCGCCCTCGAAGATTGCCGACGACAGAGAAATTAGCAGGAGAAGTTTGCGGCTTATATAGTTCTGGATCCCAAGTTTCAAGCTGCAATTTCTGTCGGCACACGTTAATTCGCCGGCTGAGACCTTCGGGCTATTGAAGCCCCTATGTCAGGATTCAAAAGCCCTCTGGTTATGGGCCATGAAGTTTGATAGAGACGGAGAATTTCCATGAAGAACACGGCACCCTATGTAACGCGAAATGGGAAACATTGTCCAGTACAATTGACGGTGAAGACGGATGTTTGAGGTCCAACTTGTCTCCATAAATTGGTCTATATATGAAGTTATTTCTAAGAATTTACCGGCCCACCCTTGTGGGAGCTAGATTCTTAAAAAATTATAAGTTCATATGAGTAGACTTCTAAATGATAGCTGCAGAATTTTATTAGTGGTGTACGACCTCCCCTAGTAGGAGTATCAAAACAGAAATAAAATTCTTGGTGCTAAACTTATGGTATAAGCTTTGGTCTATCTGTCACATTGTGGGACGAAAGTATTTTGTTTAAGCCTGGATCAGTATTTGACCAACCTAGTGACGTACTTGTTCATGGTTAACTGATGTGAGATGCATTAATTGTTTAGTGGTTATTTGTACTTTATGCATTAAACATAGTATGTGACAATATGTTTATGTCTTCACTGCCTGTCTTTTTCACCCTATTGCTATATATACTCAAATTAAATTTTCTCGACCATAATTTTGGAATAAGAAAGTAATTATTTTGGATATTGTCCTGATTACCTTGAAATGGCCATCATGCAAGTTTTTTAAATGGTTATCAGAATACATCTACATAGTGTAAAGACACTATCAACACATGAGTCAGAAATTATCAACATATAGCACACACCAAATAAGCATATGATAAGTCTTATTATTCTTGGTGTATATTAGTATACATCTGCGTAGTGCAAAGACATTATCAACACAACAGTCAGAAATTATTAGCATATAGCGCACGCCAAATCAGAATGATAAGTCTTGTTATACATAGTGTACAATAATCAGAGGCGTAAAAATAAGCTGCACAAACCAAATATTATCGTATCTAACATATCAATTGATTATAAAATGAAAATCGTGATAATTCGCTAGATATGCAATAATGATAGTGGTAAAGATTTAGTGGAGTTAATGCTTCCTAAATCTCGACAATTACTGAAGAAAACATGCATTAAAATTAGTTATTGACAAATATACCTTTGTAATGATATTAAAACAAAGCTATAATGATCCGCGATTTTATTAAATTTTGACCATTCATATTTCAATACAATAGATGAGATTTGATTTTTAATTCTACAATAAGGGTCTAATTTCACCCTAATGCACCCCTATATATATTAAGGAAATAAAATTTAGATAGCATCGTTTATATGAGATGATGGCGTTATAATACATGTGAACAAACATAAAAGCGCAATGTGAGCAAGTTATTATTATCTCATAAAATCATATCTTATCTACCACAAAGTGTTCTTGCATTAAGAACATAATCGACCATTAGGCCAATAGGGACATATCTCTCCGGCTTAAAACAAGAGGGGACGTACATCCGCATTCCGCAACATTTTCTCAACCACTGCGTCTATGTCTAGTCCGTCGCTGTCCGACAATCAAGTTCGAATCACAAAAATCAAATATAGCAATATGTGTAAGCTATTGCGCAGGGCATGATTTACCCAAATGCACACTAAATGTGTCGATTACAACTTTAATTGTCATAGTTTTTTCAGAAAAATCACTATTATACAATAAATTAAGTAATCAATAATGTTTTCATATATAATGAGTAGTGTTAGTTATAATAAGTTATGCAACAATAACTTATGACCAAGTACAACTTAATTAGTTATACATTTCCCTTCAATCAGTAGATCAAATATTCAAATTATATAGAATGCATGCAAGTCTAAAAAGGAATAAAAAAAAAGGTACAACAGTAACTCTATCATCAGAAATTCTGATTTACACATATAACCCTAAAACTACATGATTGGTGAGGACAAAATCACACATGCGGGCCACACAGTATAAGGTCCACGCGTAGGCCTGCTGCTGCCATCTAAATATATAAGTTGGTATTTCAAACATTGTGGAAGCCACGGTCACCTAATCTCACCTCCCAAACGCGTTTACATTAGTGGAGTTCTTTATTAATTAATTAGTCGCCAAACACGCTCAAACTTTTTATTTTACACCTAAATGATCAACTCATTATTTTCACAAGTATATTTCTTTCCTTAGGTTTTTGAAAACAAAAAACTCTATTTCCCATTATTATGGAATTTTTTTACAATTGTCTTGCAGTATTTCGATTTCAATGCCATCATCTTATTATGGCTTGGTACCAAAAATATAGATCTTAAGCGTATTAAAAATCGTAAGCAATGATAATTCTATTCAAACATTATAGTAAGTATTGGACATTAAATCATTTACCAAATTATATTTCGTTTTGGGTGTCCATTTCTTTTTTAAATAATTTTTGTGTGAGTTCATTAAAAACCAATTTTTAAATTTTCGAATGGAAGAATCAAACAATAAAAATTAATTTGAAATTGGAAGTTTGACGAATAGATGAAATCAGAGGGTGATTCAATTGCAACAAATCAAAAAGTTGATATCCCATTGCAAAAAATTGTATTGTAATTGTAATTTGCCTAAAATGCTTATGCCTTCGGATTCAATCTTTTTTACATCTGATTAGTTAAATTAATTATGTTGGATTCACAAAATATTATTATTATTATTTTTTTTTTTCTCAATTTTAATGTCAAAGTGTTATTTAATACAATAGTAAATGATTGCAATAATGGCAAATGATTGCAATAATGTTTTAAGTAGTGAAAAAATAAACAAACTAAGCTAAAAATATCAACATAATCATCCTGCCATCTTGACACTTAAGTAACAGTTCAAACATCATTTTCGAAGATGATAGTCTTATCCAACAAATAATCATTTCGAATAAACCTACTCCATCTTTTACAATCTTGAGAAGATAATTAATAAAGAAACAGATACAGACAGCTGATACTTAACAACATGATGTTTGCTTAATTATGTATTCAATTTTTTCAACAGTCAAATGAAACTTCGAACACATATAGTATCTAACCAACCTATACACGATAGAATCTAATAATGTTACTTTATGACTAATTAGACTAATATCTAATCAAAATTCCGGAGAACCCCGAGAAATTACAAAACTGTGGTCTGTTTTCTAAGTTATTTCATCCTAATTTTGGCGTTATATGAGAATACTGTTGCTTATTAATACATTCAACACATTACAAAAAATACGTCTTTTACCACCGCTAAAACGCGTATTTTTTGCAGTGATATAATTTGAAATTAACGTTCATATAAAATATGATTTAAAAAAAATACAACACAAGATAAAAATAAAAATAAAAAACAAAATAAGAATGAAAAAATGTTGAAAATTGTAATGGATCTCATTTGTAACACCATTTGAAGGATTTAAATTTTATTTTATCTCATTTCTATACATGGTATGTGCTATGTTTCTTGGTTACAAACACGATTTATATAAAAACTGAATGACTAATACACATTAGATACAATAATATTACTATACAAAATTCGTTACAAATATCAATAACCTACATCATGAATCGCAAATATACGACAACATTGTAAAATACGCTAATCGGTATAACTAATAATGATAATAATAATAATAGAATAATAATAATAATTATTATTATTATTATTATTATAATAGTAACAATAAATAAGTTGTTAAATAATTGGTAAACCTAACGTAATGACACTACTTAGGGCATCCACAGTGGTGGCCTTCCGTCCCGTCTCAGCGGGACGGGACGCTCGCGGGGCATGCTGCTGACCGTCTGGTGGGACAGGTGTCGCGAGACGCATGGAAATAGGGCGGGCCACCCGCCATGCGTGCCTCGCCTCCGCGTCCAATATCATGGGCGCGTCCCTCGCCTCCGCGTCCCCTGGGATGGGCGCGTCTCGCCCACTCGTTGCCCCTGCGAGTGGGCGAGTTTTAGGTAGTTTTTATTTTTATTTTTAATTCAAAAAATCCTTAATTAAATTAAAAAATCAAAAAATTATTTAATTAAAATTGAAATTCAATTTTCTATTTTTATAGAAAATCAAAAATCATTTTTTTTTTGTGGCAATTTTCAACTATGGTGAAGGATCATATTTATAATCACTTTCACCACACTCTCTTTTAATATTTTTTCAATGTGGATGAAGATGTGGTATAAATAGGTAGGAGCAAAGTGTGGGATGGGTTACACTTTCGATGTGGGATGAATTAATCACTGGCACCACACTCCATTTTTATCTATATAATTAATTTTGTTGTCTTAATTATAAAATGAATGGTTGGTCTAGTAGTAAAAAAACTCTTATGAAACCAATAGGTCTTGGGTCAATTAGTTTTTTTTGAAGTATTTTCTTTATTTTTTATTTATTTTATTTATTTTTGTTTTCATTATTGCTTATCTAAAAATCTTAATACTCTTGTTAAAAATACATCCATTTGATTAATCATATATAAATACATTAATTTATAAAAATGTATCTTGTAAATATCAAATTTTATATGATTGTATGTTTATCATTATAATATGTAAATAAAAGAAATAAGAAATTCGCATATTTTATTAATTCAAAAAATTAATTTAATTAGAAAATATAATATATATATATATATATATATATATATATAATAAATAAGAAATGAATAAAAAATTTAAAGATGGAACCCATGAATAGTGACAAAATTTTGGAAATAGGAAAATGTACAAAAAAGGTTCCCAAAATGGGAACCTTTTTTTTATATTACAAAAACGGAAAAAACGCATTTCCCAAATGCGTCTTCATGAAATGAAGACGCATGTCCTGAATACGTTTAGGTTAAAACGGCGGCGTTTTGGAGTAAAGGTCAGATGCATGTGTGTGATGCGTCTTCAGGGAAGACGCATACATCACATGCATCTAGGGGTGAGCATTCGGTTTTCGGTTCGGTTTTTTGCCCGAACCGAACTGAACCGAACCGAAAAACCGAATTTTTTTTAAAATTAAAACCGAACCGAACCGAATTACCCGAAAAATCGAAGCCGAAAAACCAAAATCCGAACTATGAAAACCGAACCGAACCGAAAAAACCGAAATATCATAAAATTATCCGTAAAACCGAAAAAAAATCGAAAAACCAAAAATCCAAAAAATATATGTATATATATAAATATATATATGAAATATATATACATATAATATTTATGTAAAAATATAAATATATGCATATATTAAATATATATATACATATATTAAGTTATTATTATATTATTAATATATATATATATATAATATTAAATATAAATTCGGTTTTTCAGTTTTTTTTCGGTTTATATTATACCCGAACCGAACCGAACCGAAAATTGTGAAAAATCAAAACTGAACTGAACCGAAATCCGAAAAAAACGAATCAAATTTTAAATTTCGGTTTCGGTTAAGATATTCGGATTTCGGGTATTTGCTCATTCCTATAATTACGTGTTATTAGTATCACATAATTTCCTACTTAGGCAGACAAGAATGGTGTTTAAGTCAAAAAATTTGCGCCCTCAAAAGTCGAGAAATAATATGTTGCACACGCACGGACCCCCCATCATTAAGCACAGTCACCGCTCGTGTGCTACTTTCACTTTAACAAAAGGTCATTATGAGCCCATTAAATAATTGAATGGGGAAAGCCCTTAATTTTTGTTGTACAAATATAAGTTCATAATTTACCAACATATGTATAATTTAATAAAATCATTTTCGTAATATAAAGAGAGACACTTAACTATGTTCACTCTTGTTTCCACAAAAAAAAGCTCTCTATTTTTTTTTTGATATATTAAGGATACATTTTATTAAAAATGACATAACTTTTTATAGACTCGTTGAGAATGATTCAGATCTAGTTCATGAGGCATTCTGGTGAGATTTTCACCGACAGAAAAAGATTGCAGTTCATTTGATAAATTACAATTCTCTAGTTGGCTATTCGTACTCGTTTATGAACTTTTAATTTTTATTGATCATGCGTAGAGATTAGCAATTCATATAGAAAAAGTAGATGTAGATAAAATAGCCATTTACATTTGTTTATTAGTCAAATTCTAAATAGAGACAGAAAAAGTAAAAATGGCAGCATTAATTTGAATTTTAGTTCTTATAATTTTAGAAAATAATTGGAAGATTATATTCTTTAACCATTTTCAATTATTTTAGAAAAAAAACTCATGGTTCATGATGTACAATTAACACATTAATAAAAAGGGCAAATTGCCAGAAAAACCACGAAGTTTGGTCAAATTCTGGTAAGTCCCACAAGTTTTAAAATCAGCCGATTATATCATAACTTCAACAATTTTCGCAA
>JAYDZE010024320.1:0-27742 GCA_034509125.1 Monilaria moniliformis
TAATTTATGAGATATAATTGTAAAAAAATTCCGACAGCCCCATATGAATTCGTAAGAATGTATGAAGTTATGAGCGTACCCCGTGCGATGCACGGCCAAATAATAATAGTTCAACTTTATTATATGAGGTGAGTGATTTTTCTTTAACCCATCTTTGAACCCTAAAATCTCTGATTTCCGATTTCTTTCAAATAAAGAGGGAAAATTTCCTCGAGCAGTTTGTGGGTAGAATTAGCAACAAAATGGAGAGGTTGATCTACTCCAATCTCGTCCCTCTCAAACGCCACCTCAATTCGTTGTTTCTTCCACAACTCGCTCAAGCGAACTCACCCCAGATTCTCGGACCGTCTTCATTGTCTCAATCGTCTTCGTTTCTGCACCCATTGAAATCGGTTACCTGCAGTTTCCATGTGGACAGCTTAAGGTTTTTTTTCCCACAAAGGTGTGGATGATTCCCCGGATATTAATTTGGAGTCTTCCATTCACGTATATAAGATTATATAATATTTTAAGAAATTCGATTGGTTTTTTCTTCTGAACCAAAAACAAAAAATAATTGATTATTAATTTCCATCAAAAGCTTATTTCCTCTTCTATGAATTCTTATAGTTTTAGCAAAACAATCAAGGTAAATTGATAATCAACAAAAAACTTGCCATTCTGTTATGGCTGGCAAAAAATTTGCTTATGATGAAGAAAAGAGTTTGTTTACTGTTGGTTCATTTCTTTGTAATAAACTTGAGTTTACTGTTGTGCCCGATGATGTTATATAAAGTCGGTGTGTACCAATGAAAATGATAAAAAAAAAAGGTTGAGACGTTCGTACCAATCCAAAACATTCAAAGTGGAGATAAGTTTTGCTACTAATTTTTAATAAAATTGAATCCTTATTTCTAATATTTGTTTTTTAAAGAGAAAATTAACGAACTTATTATAATTGTTAAATAAGACTCAACGAAATAAAAAATAAAACTACAAAGACTTACTAAAATAATTTTTTTTTTGCAAAGATATAGTAAAACAAAAAGCAATATGTAACCTCTAAAAATATATTGCCTTCTCAATAACTACTAACTATAAAATGAGGACCATATGGACACATCCACATATAGTGATATAAAATATTAAAAAAAAACTACTATTAAAATTATGTTTCTTGCAAATTGAGACCGATATTTTATCTCTCTTTCGTAAATAATTTAATTCTATAATAAAGATTTAATTATTTGTCCACAAGTCTCTTATATTATCTGAAATATAGGTTTTAATATTGGAATGTTTTTATAAAATAAAGCAGTGAAAATTTGAATATATATTTTAAGCAATAAAATAATTAATTATCACAAAAAAGCAATAAAATAATGGAACCTTAATGGTAAATTTATAATGGAATAAAATAAGAATCGATCTAAGGCCCAATTCGCTAATATAAGGCCCAATTCTTGGAAAATTTAGTAGCAATTGTTCAGTTTTCTCATAGTCAATATCTAAATTTTCTCGGAAATATAAGGCCCAATTCTTGCTACTATATATAACGAACAAACCCTATTCTATTCTATGTACAGACACGCCTCCTCTCATCTTTTTTTTCACCGACTCTCACACCGCATCATCTACTCTTTCGTTTTTCTTCTCAATCTCCACTGATATTTTCGTTGCTCCGGCTTTAAGTATGTCATTCTTCCTCTCGCAGTGATGGTCATCCGGAGCGAGAGAGACCTCTCTGTGGCTAAGCCGACGATGAAAAACTCAATCCGGGTTTCTGTATTTACTGCGTTTGTTTTTGGCTAAATGCCGTGAAAGGTGTCGAGACGGTGGAGAAAATTTTCTGAGGCCATTACCTTTTCTGTTTAAAAATATTACTCATTTTTCCTTTTCTGCTCATTGTTCATACGAATCCTTAGATCTGTATTGAAACAATGGAAATTTTGTAGAAGTGTACATATTTCATAGAGATCCATCGACTTCATCTCGATCTGCAAATTTTCATAAGAAATTTTCAATAACTTAACATTTTTCTATGTCTTTTATTCTTTGGTTTTTTTTGAAAAATGTTAAAGATCGAATACTATGAACATAGGTTCCGAAAATTTTTGGACAAATAGTCCTCAGCCTAAATCGATCTATAACATTAAGTAAGAAGCATAGATCAACATTTTATTTATATAACATTTTTTTCAAAGACGCTCATTTAAAATTGATGAAAAAAGGACTTGTTGACACCGGATTATCAGAAGTTTGTCTCGGGGATGGCTCATTCCCCAGCACGTTTCTAACGTTGTGCCCCGAAAGGAGGCATCATTTTTTTTATGTTTTTCCATCTCTTTGCTTCTAGCACGTGAAGTTACCTACTTTGTGGTCAGTTACCAACTTTATGTAATAAAACTTTCTGAAAGATAAGCATTATACTTCAAATTTTATAATATAGATAGTGTTAAAAAAATCATTAAGTTTGGCGGGAAAGTCCAAAATTCTGCCTTTTAGTATTAGTATAGATATAGATATAGATTTCACACTTGGAACGAACCCCAAGTGATAATGCTTTCCAAATAAAAGTTTTCTTTGTCCCTCCATACCCATAAACAAAAAATATTTCACCTCTATCCAAATTGACAGATGTCATTATAGAATCATATACATAACGTTGTTCATCTGTGAACTTTGATAGGAAGACTTCATGATATTTTGCCAAAACCTCATAATCATAACACATCTCATCATTGATCAATGCATTGTGCGACGATTGGAAAAATTCTGAAGTAGGATAGGGCATTGAATCAAATTCACGCAAAGATCTCCCAAGATTTAGCAACAACTTCTGAATCTCGACCAACCCTAAATTTTGAATTTCATGATCACTTGGCGGGAATGTCAACAATGCAGTCTTTTAGGATCCATGATTTATTATTAGATAAAAATATTAAAAATAAAAATATTATTAACGGGTTATTTGAACCCGAACTGAATCCAACCCAAGTCCAATATGATATTATCATGTCCTTATCGAGTCGACCCGATAGGGTCACTAATCCAATAAGACTTGATACTAACTCATTAATTATATGTGTGTTCGTGTGAGAATTGTGTTGAAAACACCAATTCAAGCAAGTTTGGTTCTTTAAATAGCATGACATACGTATAATATAGATGACTAAATTCCATCTCAATTGGTTCAAAGTTTGGTTCTTTGTAGACAACGTTAATGGTAAAATCACAGTCGTTACAAATTAAAAGGATTTAGGTTTAGATTTTATTTTTGTTTAGGCCTTTGAGTTAACGTGGTTTATAGAGTTTCAAGACTTGCATTTCGCCTCTCATTTTCCTCCCATTTCCATTGACGTGCATAATTCACAACCCTTATCTAAACTACGTAATGGATAAGTTTTGATTTTTTTTCTAATATCTTAAAGAATAACATAAAAAGATAAATCACATTTGGAAAATAAAATGACTTGCTCGATCTAAAATGACTACTTTATTTATTTTTTATATTCATGACTAATACTACACATGACTGACACTATTTTTTTTTTTTTGATATTTCTCATTCTTGTATGAAAATAATATAGATATACCAACTTATATGACACTGCTGCATAATTAATAGAAAAAAATATATTATTATTTCCACCGAATCATTGCGTAATGTACTAATAGACTTCTGCATAGATATAGTCACCAATTAAGATAAGGGATCTCATATATATTATTAGATATATAGTAAAACAAAATGTACAATTCATATAATCCTAAATAAAGTGCATGATTCATAAATATGATCTAATAGAAAATGTTGAGATAGATAGAGATCTAGGTGGCATGGAATGATTATACTACCTAGATTATACACACAAAATTTATAAAATAATATCTCTTAAGGCCAAAAATTTGATTTGTAGCACACAAAACATGCCCAAAAGGAATAAAAATTCTTTTATAGATTGTTGTAAGTAACTTCAGTCATTTCGTTATATTTATAAAATCATAACGATTTTTATTGAATATCGAGGGGATTAATTACAATAAATTATGAATCATAGAATAACTCATGAATTTGCTATTTCATTGAGCCAAACCAACCATCATAATTTTACAATTCTATACTATTATTTTTTATATTTAGAAAAAAAATTAGTATAAATAATTTATTCATTAATATTATTGGTAGTTACTTAAAAATGATTATAATGCACTACTTTTTAAAATAAAAGATTTGGTAAACTAATAATTCAAAAAGAATACGTAGATGTAAACTATATATGTAAAAATGATTATAATGCACTCCCCTTTTATATATGTAAACTATCATTAAAATGGTTTTATATAGCCTATAATATGTTTACATAAATACTATAAAATATAATGGATATTAATTTGGATGCTGGAAATCTTCCAAATACTAATTAGTTGCTTTAATGATTTATAGCATCCTTCAAAATTGATGGTATATTATTCTGAATTGATGGTATATTAATCTCCCAAATGATTTATAGCATTTAAGGCCCATACGAATTGGAAATAAAACTGTAACTGATTCAAACCCCATCCATGTTGGGCTTCGAAAGAAATTTAAGGCCCATACGAATTGCAGCCCAACAAATCACGATATATATACGAAATTTGTTTCAATCTAGGGTTAGAATGAAGGAACAAAGCGGCGCCCATCACAGCCGCGAGAGGTGTCTTCTTCATCCTTCTTCTCCATATTTCTCTCCGTTTTCCTCCCTCACAACCGCGCCTCCTTCAACTCTCCGTCTTCCTCCTTCAACCTTCATCTCTAGACATCACATCACAATTTCTTCCCCTCGCTGAAGATCGCGGACTAGCCACCAGCGATATTCACATGCAGCCCGCACATATTTCTCTCTATTTTTCTCCTTCACGGCCTGTCCTCCTCCTTAATTCTTCCTGCTCACACATTGACCATTTCTACTGCAAAAGGAATACCATTACCAAGATATGCGAGGAAGGCAAGCTCTTGATTTCTGCATCTTTTCTTCAATTTTTTCTGCTATCTCCAGAGTACTGAGTCAATGTGCCTTTGGCACATCTAAAATGTATGATTATGTTACAAATATTTCCCATCTTTTTTCATATTACTTGAAACATGTTTAATCATGCAGTTGGTCTCCAAAAGATATTATCACTGTTAGAGTCTGCAGATCTAGATGTTCAAACTCATGCAGTCAAAGTTGTTGCCAACCTTGCAGCCGAAGGTACATAAAGGAATGATTTGCTTGACCATGCAGACCACATGTCCTTCGCCTTTCAAACACGTGCTTATTGGCGATTAGGTGTTTCAGTTGTATTCTTTAAAATGAGCAGAAATAAGCATATATCTTTCTTTGAGATGTCAATTTATCTCTTAAAAAGCTCTTGTGATCGCCTACCTAGATAAGAAAGGGAATTTATTTCAATTAAGGTTGCTCGAAAACTGCTGCCAGTGAAAAAATATTTAGTAATACTTAGCCATATTCTGAGTGTCTGAGCAGCGACTTAATATCGAGAGTCATCTTGACTAACATTCCAATTTCAGATATCAATCAGGAAAGAATTGTACAGGAAGGTGGTTTAGATGCACTGCTTAAGTTAGTGGAATCATCACAGAACATGACGATACTGAGAGTTGCTTCTGGTGCCATAGCAAATTTGGCAATGAATGGTATCCCAAAACTCACATGCTTTTCAAATAAACTTATATAACATACTTAAAGTTTCCTCTTCTGCCTTCAGAATTGAATCAAGGTTTGATAACAAATAGAGGAGGCGCTAAACTTCTAGCGACTACAGCTTCCAGAACAGACGATCCTCAAACTCTTCGGATGGTTGCTGGAGCTATTGCAAATTTATGTGGAAACGGTAAGCTGTAGTTGGTTTCTTTTCATGAGATTTTCCCACTTATCTATACATGCTAGATTTGTTATACCTACATTCACGTTGAGGTGCCTTCTCTAACGCAGAAAAGCTGCATGCGGTTTTGAAAGAAGACGGATCCATCAGAGCCCTAATAGGAACGACGAGATCAGGGAACACTGAAGTCATTGCTCAGGTTGCAAGAGGATTGGCTAACTTCGCCAAGTGTGAGTCGAGAAGAATCATGAAAGGTATCATAAATCACATCTCTACTTGATTATGATCTACAGCCATCTAAATGAAATTTGCATCAGGACATTGGAGGGGTCGTTCGTTGCTAATGGAAGATGGAGGTCTGTCGTGGTTGGTTGCCAACCTGAAGACGGCGTCTGCCTCGACCAGACGCCACTTGGAACTTGCCATATGCCATTTAGCTCAAAATGGTAAGGGCTTCTCCATTTTTCGTACATGCAATATATGAGCAAGATCAGGACTAGACGACGTGTTTGGTTATGCACGAAAGCAATGTAACTTTGCCCCATTATGTTGGGTTTTTGCAGAGGAAAATGTGAGGGATTTCATAAGCAGTGGAGGGGTGAAGGAGCTGGTCGAGATCTCCAGCGAGTCTAGCATAGAAGACATTCGGAGCCTGGCCAAGAAGACGCTTAGGTTGAGTTCGTTTTTTCGAGGGGGAGCATGATGGTGTGTGAGCAAACACTTGCTTGAGCTACTTTTCAGCTGGTTTATACCAAGTTACAGACAATGCATTGAGAGTTCCGATAAATTTGTAAATAAAATTTTGGATTATTACTTGGTATAGTATAAAGGAAATATTTGAAGTATACGAGCATGATTAGTGAAATATTACGCACGTTGGATGACTTGTAATGGAGATGTTAATAAAACGTATGTTGCTTACTATTCCTTTCGCCATCTATTATTATTGCGGGAAAATGTACAAACATGTTAATGTTGGAAAACGCAGTTGAGAAAATGAATAAAACCTTGAAAACCCCATCTATTAATCAATTCGACACGATTAATCACACTAATGTACTACTGAAAGAGCAAGAAACACATATACACCCCAAAATGAGAATAAAAGCAGCATTTGTTCCAACCGTTGCAAACTAAAAAAAAACACTATCCAATTCAAGCAGTTATTTACAAATAAGCAATGGTAACTCCATATATACTTTCGACAAAATCTTAGTTGCTGCCAAACAAAACCCAAGGATACAAAATTGAATGTACATAAAATGAAGAAAGAAAAGACTAGAGATCATCTGATGTTTGTCTAATCGAAAGAATCACTCACAAAATATACGTAAATCTGGCAATATATTTACTAAAAACTGCAGATGTGAGCTCGCAAATTTTGATTCACACCAGCAGTGCAGGTAAGAAAAATGTGGGGACCCTCCATATCTCGTTGTATCAATTTCATCTGCAACCACAAACTACGCAAGTACTCTGCTCACGGTGAGAACGGTGTACAAGTCTTCCAACCAATTTTCATCTAGGCAAAATCTCTCCCAGACGATCATGAGCGTCATCAGGAATTTCCCTCCCCGGGACAAAGACTTTCAGCAGATTTAGGTACCTGCCAGACAAAATGTTTGGTTACCAATGATGGATAGTAGAAATGGGATTTCTGGGAATTGTGAACTTGTAAAGATAACTCACTCTGCAGCTGAGAAAAGGTCGTCGTGCTCTAGAATAAATGCAAGCAATGCCTGGAGAAAACACAATACATTTTGTCAACTAAACATGATCGTTCGGGGGCAAGAAAGTAAATACAGAAATAAGGTTGAAATTGCAAGCAGTAGTTTCAGATAGTTTACCTCAAAGGGCATGTTTAGCAATTCATAGTATGTCCGAACACGATCTAATCTCATCTGTACAACTTCACTATCAATTGAAGAGACAGCAGCCAAAGCCTGATGAAGCTCAGAAAATTTATCAGTTGTCCTTTTCATGCTAACCCAAGTAATGTGTTCGGAACAGAAAATAGTGTTACTTCCACTAGGCCCACACCACCACCTCCAACCGCCACAAAAATACAGAAAGCAAAATGAAAAAGCAAGCACAGCAGTTGGGTGTATCACATTACTTAATATGTTTTTCAAGTTCTCATACTGCTGCTTTTAAAGTGCTCATTTCATGGAGAGTGGGAAAACCATATGCCTAAGTCAAAATAGAAATGCCCCCTTATCACACATATCTCTTCATTTCACTAACAAAAATTTGAACATGGGAAAAGAGAAGTTCTCAAATCAATTGTTGCGGCAGGTTTGTGTATCTGGCTACAAGAAGTGTTAGCAAACAAGTTGACTAAATACTTTGTATCTAAGCAGGAAATAGAAAAACAGAAAACTTGAAACAAATCATAGCATTGAAGCTAGATTACTATGAAAATGATATTTGTTTTTGAAAATCTATTACAGCTATTCAAGTACATGCACTAAAAATATTGATAGATTAACATTGAAATTTCGTTTCGCCCAACCCATGCTTCAGGACTTGTTTTCATAACAATCTAAACTATTAGACTTCCACATTCAGAATCATCTGAAGAATCTTTTTAAGAGAACCCAGATGTAGTGGAAGAGCTGGAGGAAAGGGATAGAGAGAGGAAGAGTGAAAAGACCACGGACCTGTTCCAATGCAATTGAGTTACGGCAAATCTGCTGAACGCCAAAGAGGTTGATAGACTTTATTTCAGCCAAAGCCTAAGTGGGAATAATTATTTTTCTCATAAGCATAATAATGACCAGTCTTTTTCCATGCAATTTCTTAATACCCAGCACAAATTTGAATATAAGCAAACCTTTATAGACCAGTTGGCGGCAATGGGGCATATCCCCCCAAATATGTAATTTCGTTTCACATCCGCAACAAATGGTGTCATTTCCTCATCTCGGCGTGTTATCTGGGTTGCATAAATTAAAACTTCAAATGTGTACGGTTATTTTGCAAGATTAGGCCACATGACAAATAGGCCTGTTTTATTTCACAGTTTTCATGAATGGAAGCCTAAATCATGTACATATAAAGAGACCAAAGATAATAAGAAAAGAGACAAAAGCAAGTGTTAGGGAACCCAATTCTTTTTGACGGCTGTCATAGTTCTTTAAGATTATAATCTGAAGTATGATGATCAAGAACATAGCCATAATAGCTCAGTTGTGTTTTTCCCTAGGCAGATTAAAAGTATAGTAAGCTAAGGTCCTTAATAAGTTAGTTTATGATTGGGTAGCTGAAGATTTATATGGTAGGGGCTGGTCTAAATTTATAAACAAACTCCCCTCATCTTAAACAGGTCGTTGAACTTTCCCGTGCTCGACCAATCAGGGTATCTCACAGAGGCCTTGTACATTGGTAAAGTCTTGAAAACAATACACTAACTCATCTCCAGATAGTGCAATGTCTAAGACAACAGAATCCCCAAAAAATAGCTGTGACAAAGAATATTTATAGAAAAAATAAACTCTTTTGATATATAAATTCAAAGAATGCTACTACCTCAACCTTGTAAATATCTAGGAAAGTTACTCAAGCCAATTAACTCAATAGCTTAGGTACAAGAAATTCAATTTTAGTTATATATTCTTTTGTCAAAAGAGAATGTATAAGAGAAATACTCCCTCCGTCCCTTATAAGCCATAACTTTTCAGCACGGATTTTAATAAATGTTAGGTAAGTGTGTAGATGAGTTGTGGGGCCATGCTTGGTTTTGATGTAAATAAGTTGATATAGTGAGGGTAAAATATAAGGGGTTAGTGGTCGGTAGTTTTCTAAAGTGAAAATGGGAACACTTTTGAGGAACAAACTAAAATGGCAAAATTGGGAATACTTATAAGGGATGGAGGGAGCATATGTTTTATCTGTTGAGGAATGTTCTCTACAATTGTCGTGACTGCAGGGGAAATGAGATGAAAATGAAGAAGTGGAGCACTAGGTTAAGCCAAACCAATGAAAATGATATTAACCCAGTGTCCGGCTAGTTAGCACAATGCTCTAAAGATGAGAATTCACCTGGGAAGTTAATGATATAACAAAATCATCTGGCTCCTCTGCATCTTGGTCATCCAAATACTCCCTCTTTGTCATTTCCTATACCGGTTCACATTTTGCAGCAAGAATTATTTTGTATGAAGAACAGTTTCCTAGTGAAGGCATATAAAAATACATCACCTTATCAACTTTTTGGTAGGGGAACACAAATGTCACGTACCTGCAAATGAAAAATTGTCTCCAACTGCATCTCTATTCGTAGAACTTTAAGGCAATCAATAGCCAGTTTTCTATAGTCTTCAGCAAATGATTCAAGATCTTTTGGAGGTAAACTGCTTGTTCTAGCATGATGCGATTCATTTTCTACCACGTTATTATAAGCTTTTGAAGATGATTTCCCTAGCCTACATGAGAAAGAATTATTAATGATAAAAAGACAGATACAGAAGTATTCACAGGAAGCCAACTCCATCTATCCCAGTTTCTCCAACATAATTCAATTTTGCATATACTTGATACTTTCTAATCCGTCCAAAATAGTTCGACAACGGAAAACTAGGTCATGGACCGTTATTGCAGAAAGTACATTCTAAAATTTATTTAGGAATTTATGTTAAAACAACAGATAATCACAGGGATCATTCTTCCAGATATGTTAACTAACAATCCAGATAAAATTTAGTTAAAATACACATATCTTTTCAGGACTATTCAAAGAAATTTAAAGGTCTTGTTTCGTTAAAATTAAAAGTCTCCACAACTGACATACATAAATGCAGAAAAAAAGCATCCCAGCCTCTTTCTTGAGCAAAGATTCAGTTATAATGTGATAAGTTAACTGAAGATAGCTACAAGAATCAACCAATCGACCATGATGCTGTGGAACATGAAGCGAGTATAAGCAGCACATGTAGAGTGAGAAACAAAAAACAAAAGGATCACACATAGCAGCAGATGCCAAAATCTAGTGAACTTACGAGTGCAATAAGATATAAAAAGTTACCTTTCTATTGAATCTGCAACATATTCCAATGAATCGCTCAATGAAGCTAATAAGATAAGTTTGTTATCCTCACGTATTAGGTTTTCCTGCAGAAATTAACCAAAGGAAATATAAGTTACAAACACCAAGATTAGCTGTGAGTCAAAAGGGCTTCTATTTTCATAAGGGCATGAATACCTGCTTAATAGGTCTCAGATTCAGTAGTATATCACTTAGTTCCATTTCTACTCCATTTGATTCGGCATCCAAATCATTGGTTTCTAAGATTCCATCATCTAATGAATTTGGCAAACATGTACTGGCCGGATCAAGTCGCAAGAGATTGTCTACGTCATGTCTCCCAATAAGCATGTAACTTTGCTTCTCAAGAACTGCCTGATATTTCAACCAAAAAAGAAGTTAGTATTTTAAAGTGAAAACAAATAGGAGCTGTAGCCTGTAGAAGATCAAATGTGAAGCTTCATAGTGAAGGATAACCCTTCTCTGACAAACTTACATCATGCCAACTATGTACATTTATAATTTACAGGAAAAGGTTAATATAACATCTTCCAATCTCATCTGCTAAATAACTAAGGTGGCCTACTCACCATAGAAAGGTAGCCACCAAGCAGAGACCCAGAAGGAAGTCTATTCCTGGACGTTGAATTTATAGGCGTTACTTTGTTCTCGTATGTTTAATTTATTTTAAGGAATAATCCAAGTCCTCAAATATTAGCTCCCAGATTTACCAAGCATAGAATTCAAGTGTGATAAAGTTGCAGAAAGCCACATAGCATTAAGGGAAACAAGTAAAAGTATATGAGATAGAAGTTTAAGGGATGCTTCCTCTATATGTTAAATGAACTTAAGAAATAGGACAAGGGGAAAGGAGAAGAAGAAAAAAGGGAATAAAGAAACAGCCATACCTCCATATATGATGTTCGACATCTTTCATACGTTCTTTCCAGGAATGTCTGCACATAGTTGATTAATTCACCAGCAAACTTTGGCATAGCTTGAGCCCACCCAAGCACCTAAATCAATCATGTAAAGGTTGAGCATAAAGAAACCACTTACTTCTCTTCTTAAAATATGGACAACAACACGAGGAATACCTCTTTTGCTAAGCAATCTATAGCTAGCAATCCTTGTAAAACAGGTCGTCCTTTTCCAATTGATGGAGTGTACGACACAGCTGCATTAGCTCGTGGCCTGAATGCAGCTGGACCTGTTTATAGGAGGGAATCCAAAATCAGAAAATTTGAGGTATGCTAATGAAATTATCAGTACATGATTAGCAGAAATTGCAAATGCACCAGAATAAAATATTTAAACTGAGTAAAATATTTACCACCACACCTTTAATACATCCACCCTCATTGCTACAAAAGCAATTCAAGCAATAAACTATGATTTATCTCAATACACATGGCAAGTTATATGCTTGCTTAGATACTTCATTATACCTTATCACAAACAAAGCTATCATGAAGAACTGGGAAATATCGATTTCTATTTATTTTTACTTCTCAGTGAAGCAACTCTGGCTTTTCCATAAGAAGCATGTAACAGTAAACAGGAAGGGGTCGTCCAAAAGAGATTGAGAACCACTGTGCCTTTATATACAACTTCAACTCCTAATTAAATCTGAAACAAAAAAGGCCTTACTTTTTTAAGATTTGAAGACCAACCAACCCTTAATTTAACTTTATCCCAAACTCATCTATGATTCTTCACAATCCTCAAGTTATTATATTCCTCTCAATACAAAACAACCAACACAGACTAGAACAATATCCCATGACACCTGATGCTTTTTGTCAATATAATCTCCAAGGTTTCACAAGAACAGGTCACTGATTGAAAATGGAAGAATCCACTGTAAGCCCAGTTCCCTCAGCACTTTGAGCCATAATTAAAGACAAAATGAGCGACAGAAAAAGATTTAATTCAGATATAAATGGGTTTACCATCATAAAAATAAATAAAGCTACTGAAAGGCATATAATTATGTTGAATTAGCCAATTCATGCATGTGCAACTGAAAGAGTCTCAGCCTACATTCAAACGGGAAGAAGATCCAACACTCAATTTCGTAGATATTATCATATTAGACCTCCGTATTTACTATTTAAAAAAATATTTTTGTGAGGCTGCATCAGCACAGTTTGATATGCCGTTCAGTTAGAGTCAAACAACCCCTGGAGTCATATGCAGCCACTTAGCAGACAGCCACAAACAGACAATGCATATGGGATCTATTATATTACTATTGATGAAATCAAACTGGAACTCGGTTCACATCGATCCGTAATACACAAATGGACATAACGTGTATGGAAATAATGAAACTAAACACATTCATCATTAACCAGGCGAAAAGACAGTAGTTTGTAGACTTGCTTGATATGGCTTGCTGTACGCTTTTCCGATAATCCACAAACATAGTTGGCAAAAAGTGATCCTTAACAAAGTTCTCTGTGAAGGCAAGCAATCCATCATTTCTGCAGAATTTCATCACCAGTGGATAAACGGTCAACATGAAGATGCATTAGGAAAGGAGGGATACAAATATCAGAAACAGAAAGACAAACACCTTCCCAAAAATTCACTTGTGCTGAATCATATATCGCATAGATCACGGAATTCAGTAAAGGCAAAGGTTACAGGAAACAACTGATGGGAAAATGATTTCATCGAAGAGGATAAATCATGACAAAATCAATGGCGGGAAATAAAATTTCAAGAAATCTCATCATTCTTATAAGAGGAGCATCTCAACTGAATATCAAGAAGAAGAAACTGTGTTGTTCCAATCAACCTATGCTATTTAAGATGAAACACTAGAGTACTAAATCATTCCAGTTATGTACTATTGAAAGTATCACCAGTTATGTTGAACCCTATCTTTCTTGTAGATGCATACCACCTTGAAACTGTTACTTTTGGGAGTCCAGAACCAGACTTAATTTCTTCCTATGATTTTCATTCAACTACATCACCAAGTCCTAATCATTCCCCTAAAAAGAAGTGTCCTAATCATATTGTGATTATGTGAACATATCAGTTTGCTCAACAACTAAGCAGCTATTTCATCATAATCTCAATCGTGAGTGACAAAGAATGGTTCGCTAAGCAAACTGATAGGTTGAGATAACAAAGATCTCCTGACAGACATAACTGTTTTTGCAGGAACAGCAAATCAAAGACCTCCAAGGTCTGCCAACATATACACAAAATCCCCTGATATTTGTTCAATACAAAGTCTCCTCAGATGTTTGATAATTTCACTTCATCCTATAAATAAGTTCGCAGGAGCTGACTAATGGCGTGTCACTGAAATGTGGAAGGGATCAAGAGTACATCTGAGGCTTATATATGCCAAGGGGTCATTTCTATGTTGAAATTATTCTAAGCAATAATATACTGCATGTCATACACTGCCAGTTTAGAAATTGGAGCTGAATGTGCTCACCCAAGTTGGGAGAACTTTTGAGGAAGCATTGATGCAACTTTGTCTGTAAACTGCAAGTAAGGGCAGAAAAGGGAAATTAAATTATGCATTTTAGCCATGAGATCCTAGAGAACAGACGAGCATTCAATTTACTTTTCCTTTATCTGCACTCTACCCGTACCTGAACTACTGGCCTGTATACTGATGCTGCTAAGTATATCCCTTGCTCTGGTAGCACGGCTCCAGTCCCATAACCTTCTTGGACTACAGTTGGTCTTCTCCATCCTTGGCGAGTAAGATCAGAACCTAAGAAGAACTTAGTCTATTTAATTCAATGACAAAATTATATTCACGACCTAAACACAACGTTATCATAAATTGCAATGTCATAACTCTTGATTTTTGGAAATATAATTAGGCATAATTGCAAGGATCAAATGCCCCAACACTGATGTCATTTAATATATAAAAAGTCAACATCCAGTCACCGCAATTATGCCCAATGATTAAAATTATAGAGAAATTAAAGTCTGTTGTTACTTGTTAAAATTGCAATTTTGAAAACTGTGTTGAATCAGCAAATTTGGGAAAACATGGTGATTTAAAATGCAATAACCCCTTTCTTTCCGAGGGACGGAAGATAAATTTCAGAAAATGATAATGATCCAACAACACAATATTTAAATAAAACTAGGTTCTTTAGGAAGATACACTGTTGGTCACTTTATCTTCTTTGGCAAAATGGTTGTAGCTGTTAATGAGAGACCATGTGTTTATATTACTACTTTTTATGCAGATCGTGATAATTTTTCCAACTGATTTTTCATCTCGTCAAGCCATCGAAAGGTGATGCCAAAGCTGACATCCTATGGGTAATCAATGAAGCACCACTTGCTGCTTGGCTACCTCAAAGGGGTTGAGGTATGAGAAAAAGTCTTGAGTGGTAGGCATGAGAGAAGTTGAAACAGAAACAATTGCATCAGAACATAATCCTCTTACCTTGGTTAGGAGCGGAAGTACTAGCATCAGTGAACCGGAATGCAAAAGTAAGTCCATCTTCTGATCCATCCCTGTAAACAAATTGGCGGAAAAAGGGTCAATTATCTTTTCAGTGTGATAATGCCTTCCCAACCAAAGTAGATTTTCTTGTCAATAGAAAAATCTGCAGAAGAGCCATCTTCCCGCAAAATACTAAGTTCACTATCAGATATCAATATCCTCCATCCATTACCCTTCACAACACTGGTCAACGTCACCAAACTTGTCGTGCCAGCAGCAGGGAATATGCATGGTAAAAGCAGAATTCCAACATCACCATCCAAATCAGTCATGGCATCACACACACACACACACACACACATACATACATATATATATACATATATATATATATATATATATATATATATATATATATATATATAAGGGATGAGATCCAGTGAGAATGAGCTTTTTCTGTGAGAAATGATAATACATGAACAAATCCATGAAGCCGAGATGAACAAATCAATGTAACACATGAACGACCACATTAGTTGAATATGGTTGTCCATGTGTTATATTAATTTGTTCATCCGGGTTCATGGATTTTATGTGTTTGTGCATGCATAATTTGTGTTTGCGCATGTATCTCATTTCTCACGTAAAATCCAATTCTCACTGGATCTCACCCCATATATATTAACTGCATACATAACTTTTGCTGTGTGTATTTGTGAAAGTCAAGTAAAAATATCATCATTATAAGGGGATGAAAATGAGCGCCTTGTGGTAACAAAGAAAATAACACCAAAGCATCAGTATAAATCACATAGAGAATGTTGTTGACATGAAACCTAAAAGTAGAAGGAAAAGAAAATGATACTAAGCACATGAACAATCTGTAAGATACACAGAAATGAAAGAACATGGCATGTCCTTGCCTCTTGTCTTTAGAAGGGTTTTTGCTGGCAAGTCTAGCTGTTTGTACAGCAGCATCTGCAGATGTAGCTTCAGGAGTTGCCCGTAGTATCTCACATATAAGTTGCTGGCACTCACTCTACAATAATATGAGAATATATTAGTGAAAAAATCACAACTTTCTAAATAGCATGAGGTTGAAACACAAAGAAGAGGTCATTAAGTGAAAAACCTGTAGAACATTCAAGGAAAAACCAATACTGAAGCCTCCAGTATCATTAGAAGCATCAGAGTCATTACTCCAACTGACATCAGCAGTCATTGTCTTTGGTGTGTTCATATTAAGTTGCTGTGAAGATTTTGACTCGAGCAACTCTCCAACAATAACATGATTTTCTGGATAATTGTTCCACTATCAAGAATATGAAGATAACAACAAAGAGTACAGAAATTATATAATTTAAAGAAATTTTATAGCAACAACATACCGAATATCCTAACAACTGTATCCAGTATAGATTCAAGTAGGTCCCTTGCTGAAATTTGGGCTGTTCCAGAAGGAGACATTACATGAGAGACAGGGCTCACAGCTAAAGCTCCAGTTGGCGATACCCCATTTTGACGTTTGTGTTTTGCTAAGTGGTGCTCCAGCTGGCCCTTTAGATAGTGTAGACCTGCGATTGTAGGCGAGGCAGTGTGGCCGAGACCAGGCCTTGGCCCACTGGCACGTCCTGCCTGTGCTTTGATCTTGGCAGTAATGATATCATGGATTGTAGAGCGTAACCGTTGGCTATGACCATGGAGACATGAGAATAGAGCAGAAAATAAGTAGAAGAACTGACAAAGAGTACTGTTCAAACAAAAAATTAAAAGGCTTAATAGAGGAGAATTAGCCATGAATAAGCACATCAAAAAAGAAAGTATTCATACAAAAATCCTAGTCTTATCACACCCTTCATTTACCAAGAATTGAATGACACTAGAGTTTCATAGTCCCTATAGTATGACTTCCAATAAATGAAAAAATGTCTCTAGCCATGGTTTCTCATGCATACCAAAATTGACAGCAGCAGAATCCTGAATTAAGAGCACTATACTTCCGCCTCAGTCAATAAAGAAGGAAAAACAGGATATCTAACTGCTAGGCATAAGATGTTACTAGGAACTAGAGCACTGAACAAGAAAATTGAAATAAAGAAATCTGAGGTGCTACATCTTGTTGATAACCTAGGGATTGTTACAACAGGGAAATTGTTAATTCTCACACAAATTCATCATAAAAAATGAAAAACGAAGTGACAGATTAGTTTGAGTTTTAGGATATCAACGTCAATTAGTCATTAGCCGCAATTTATCTGATAGTGAGAGTGAGCTTAGAGCACTCCCATAAAAAGGTATGCTGGATAGCCTGATCACTGGCGCTCTGTAATTACCAAAATACAATCTGCCTTTTGATAAAACCTTAAACAATTCATATTAGTGTCTGATGTGTTCAGATTTCACACATTAATTTTCAAATAACTTAATATGAGACTTATGCACTCAAAAGCACCCATTAAAATATAGATGACAATAGATAAGTCATTTAACAATTGTTTTGGTATAGATCTATAAGGAATAAGAACATATCACGCATATTAACTGAGAGATCTTCACTTATTATTTTCCTCGACTTCAGTAAAGAAAATTCCTTACATTTTTTCCAACTGAAAACATAAGAGATAACTTGAGAATTTCAATTCTAAGCCGAGTTCTAAAAGAAGAGACATCTGTTTCTTCCTTGTGAATCCTTTTGGATATGAAAATGATTGATACTGAGAAGTAATATATTTCATTGATTTATATTGATAAAAGCCTATCTTCAGGCCGCAGCTTCATTTTGCAGGTCATGTCTCAAAAGTGTAACTGCATTACTGCATCATGAATAATCAGCATAGAAGAAGGGCATGAAATGCCCTTCTCCCACATGCAGGGAGAAGGTTGCATATAAAACTTCTTATTTTCTTCTGGAGAAAACATGTGTAAATTTTGACTGTTTAATAACATCCACAATGTAGAGCTATACTGAAGTTTCAAGTCTATTAAGACAAAAGTATATCCAATCCTATGGGATCCAAACTTGACAGCATACCATATAATAGCACCAGCTGCAGAAACTTTTCCAAGCATGGAAAGGCACTCGACCAGAGTCTGCAAATATTTTACATGCACTGGAGCATCACTCTTTCTCATTGCTTCCTGCATCAAATACCATATGCAATTGAGCTTATAGGCATGAACCAATTTAAGTTCATGAACAATTTTACTGTATGAATAGCAGCATACGACAAATTCATCAGGAGTGGAATCTGATAGCCACACTGGAATTTGACGAGAGAACATTCTTGCATCACCACCGTTAGCCTTCATTGTAGGAGTATACCCATTAGGTGCAGCATCATCATGCATATCCAAGGTGCCATCTTCATTGTGGCCATCAAATGATGAACTAACAAGCAGAAAGAAAGAGACAACAAGCTCAGAAGAAGGGCTAATTATTGAATAAATTCTGATACCCGCCTTCTGCAAATTCAATTCGGAATCACAAACTAGAATTACTTGGATATAATTACAAAAGATGCATCGTCTAACGAGAATTGGAGGTCTGGCATTGAACAGAGAGAAAAGGTTGAGTCTTACAAACATCCTATCAATGACATCTTATACATAAACTTTTTAGTTTGGAACTTCATTGAGATGAGAAAGAGGACTGTATGATTGAGAATACGTTGAAGAAGTTCCTGCTTGATGGATATCCTCATCTAGCAAAATCTAATATATACACACATAGAATTGAGAAAGTTGAAAAACGAATGCTTTATCAGGATGCAGATAAACTATAATGCCTAGTAAATTCTTTTCTTTTTGCTTTCTAATAATTCATTTCTGTCCTTTACTACCCAATAACAGGTTTTTCTTAATAATGCTAACTGAATGGCTCACCCATTAATGTATTTGTATTGTTCTGCCGATAAATTTTTTTATTATCAGAAGAAAGAAGCTCAAACTTGTTACAACATATAAGATATGCAGTATCTAAATAGCTAATTTCTTACAAAAAAACTAAATTCCAGGACACAAACTAAATTTGAAAGAGAATTATGTTACCACTTCATCCTATTCGAAAGAGAAATCAAACTAAATTCCAGGACAGAAGCTAAACAATGTGATGGAAATGAGACATCTCATGGTCGAACATAACTCAGATTGCCAGGTAGAAAATTAAAAAGGAAGAACGATTAATTTCATGAATGAAAAATAAGACATCTCACCCTCCATCAACTGAACTGGGCCTATACACTCCATCCCCGTCTCCTTTCAGTAACCTGGTTCTTCGCGAGAGGGAATTTGAATAATTCATGGAAGACGTAACAGCTGTAGCAGTTGGAATTGCATCATCACTTTCAAGCACACTTGAGACATCTGAGCTGCCACAAAGAAAGGTGGAATTACGAATAAGATGATCCAGCCATATACCAAAACGAAAACGGCATAAAAAGAAAAGTAAACTTTCTAAAACAAAGCTAGTATTCCAGGTTCAAAAGCAAAATGAAAAGAGCCAACGAAAGCAAAATGAAAAGAGCCAACAAAATCAAACGCAAACTCCAAGTTGTGAAGCACATAAATGTTAACCATAACTGCTATCCTCATAATGATTGTGGTCAAGCATCATATATGATATTTAGCCACAACTCTAACTTTTACTAGCGCAGAGATAGTAAACCAACCACGGAAAAGGCTTTGCATGTCTAGAGGTTTGCTATCTACGAAGTAGATTAAGAATTACCTGTATTCACCCTTATTGTAGAGATGAGAATGTAGGTCTTCCAAAACTTTATAGAAAAAGGCTCCCCGCAATTTTGTCAATTCTGACCGTACATCTTGAAGAGCACCCACCTAACCCAAGTAGATCATCAGCTATCAGATACTGCCTAATTAGAGATACTGCCTTTTGCTTTCAACTTGAAGCAAAAGTTGAAATTTTGGAACTGGAGAACAAATTGTGGTGTTCGACAAAAAATTAATAAAATTTTACTTGTTAACAAAACAGTTTGAGCCCATGAATAACAAGTAGATTCTTCAGTAAGTCTGTTATAATGGTGTAGGATGTATTGACTTGACAAGATCCATATAGAATAATACTTCTCAACACAATTTCTTTCAAATTCATTATGATTTCTTGGGCTGATTGTTGAATTCAAACAGAAAATTGATGGGAGAAAAAAACTCAAAGGAAACTAACAAAAGTCGCATAAAAAATAGAAAAAAGAAACCAACCGCTTGGAGGCCCTCTCTCTCAAGCATTAAACTTGACTGGACATGTAACTGTACTGCCGCATAAAACTGCTTTTCAGCAATAAGCTTTTCAATACGAGCTGGGACCTATATGTTTACAGAAATAAGATTGAAAGCCCAAGGACTGAGTTATATGTGTTGCTTGAACGCAGAAAATAATTATAACAAACATAGAAAGCAATACCGGCAATATTTATAAAAATCCATGACAAAAAGCTTTATATTCATCCCCCACCAGTAAAGTGGAGCTAACACAAATAACATATTGTAAAAAGAAAATTAAAAACCTTATTGTGTTTCTGAATGAAACAAAATCTGTCAACTGAACAGACTGACCTTGGCTATGCCTTCAACTTGATCTAATAATGAGATTATGTGTCGCAAAGTAACAGACCGGTACCACAACTGATGCAATTGTTTATTATGGGCACCAAGAAGTTTCTTTGCCTGAGCTAAATCAACCTTCAACTCCCCAAGGCTTTGAGCAGATTCACTGAACAACCGCAAAATCTGAAGGATGGAGATATTTTAATTATAAACTTCAGGCATACCTGAAAAACAATATGGCTATCCAACGGCAGTAATGCCACCAAAGAGAAAAGGCAAAAGAGAGTAAGACAGAAAGAAGGATGCAGCGCCTCAGATCCGATAGTGTAAGCAGCTTCATTAAGTTTATTAAAAGTAGACTGCAGTTCTTGCATACATTTCTTTTGCATGAAATTTCGATATTTTGTAATGGAATAAGAGTAAATCAGAACTGATCTTGTCAAAGATCATAGCAAGATGTCCTACAGCTTTCCACACATTCTTTTTCTTTTTTCTTATCCCAGGTTGGGAATTAAGAAACAAGAAAAAAGATCATACAGTTTTACATACTTAAGTCCACATAAGTTGTATGTCCACATAAGTAATAAAACATAGAAAGGAACATCAATAGTATACACAAATAGGCTATATGATCTAAACTTCCTTACACTCAAAGATTGATTCATAGACCCTATTTCTCAAAATGCTTTCTGACCTTTTTTGGCCTATTAAGGTAATTATGCATCCATACAAGAAGTATAAGTTAAAACAAGTTAGCAAGAGTATCCCATAACATGCCAGCAAAAAGTAATTAATTAATTAATTAGTTAGTTATCAACATAAGATCAAATAAAATATTCTCAGTCAAATAAGAAGCACAAGAAGGTGCATAAAACAAGCTCCAACAAGCTATCAGAAATATATATAGATGGAAAGTAATAGGCAGAATTGGAACCCAAAACAATAACTTTAGAGAAACCTGAGAATAATTTTGAATTGCTTTGTTAAAGCCGCTATGATATGCATGAACAACTTCATCAACAACTTCTTCAATGATATCACTCTGCTCCTTTAAGACCTTCACATCCCCTTCACGGTCTTTGGATGTTAAAATGTGCACAACATGAGGTAACGAATCAAAGCGCGCTGCTGCCCAACTTTCATCTATTCTAGAAAGTTCTTCCTTTAAAAACTGCAAATACCATGGCACAATAATAAGTATGACTTTCAGCGACCCAAACTTATTTGTTGTAAAGCTGATGCATCACCAATACAGCACGAGATGTCCTAAATGACAAAAACATAGAGAAAAAAAAAACTCCAAAGAGTAGGAACTTGAAGCAAACTTAGAATTTTGGGTAGGGCCATTATGCTATCTAAGACCGGAATGGATAGTAGTGTCAACACAAAGATGTGCATGTGGAGTTCTTCAATTTTGCAATATAAAGTCCCCGATAGCTACTTATACAGGACACACAGAGGACAAAGAAGCTAGCAAGTCAGACCCTGATAATTAAACAGTTAATAAATGAGTAACTTTTAGGTCATTCTACAATGTGTCACCAGGTCGCAATCTTCTCCCTAAACTGAACTAAAAAGTTAAGTTACATAGACATCGGCCTCCATGCACAATAAAGAACTACATGTGTGTCCAATTGCATGAAGATCACCTTTGCCAAATCCCAATCAGTTCAATACAAATGAAGCTAAGACTCTGTAGCTATCTATTGTCCAATATGTGCAAAAGCATCCATCCAATTTATCAATGAATTTTTCTGTGTATGAAAGCAGAATATGGCATACAGTTTTCAGGCTTTCAGCTAGGAAAAGTCTGCTAGTAAAGCCACTTCTTTCAGCATTATGATGGAAAGTAATAACATCTCCTAAAATAAAATACACATTAACAGTGGGGCCCACGGTACCAGGGAAAGCAGAGCAATTCTCCAGTTACTACACTTCTTTAGCAGAAATCTCACTACAATATCTATCACTAGATATACGAAGCAGTGAAATTTTAAATGTTATCAGTAACTGTGTCTAATATTATATGTCTCCAATTAAATCAAGAAACTACAAATTAATAGTTCTGGGAAACATGGAAATCGACAGTGGAGTCCCAACTACTTTAGCCATAACAGAATCCAAACTTGGTAACTCATAAATCACCAATTCAAGGACTCACTATTAACACATATTTTTGAAATCAAATAAGAAGCTAAAAAGCACATTGATCCAAAACCCCAATCAAGTGAGCGCTATCAAACCACCAAACATTTTCCTCCATTTTTCCAAATTAATCCACTTGTCTAAAGAATTAAAAGCATTTTGACCGAAGAAAGCTACCTGCGCATACGAAATGATCGTAAAAATTCAATCCAGCGCCCAATTGATGCAAATTTTACATCACTAAGAAAAGCATAAACGAAACGCTATACTTAAAACACATATAAATAAGCCAAACGTACAAACGGGAAAAAAACTCACCGATTTGTCTTTCGGAATGGGGAGCCCGTCGAAGATTGACATCTCAATCCAATCAGCTAAATTACAACTCCTACAAAACAGAGTTATCCACAAAATTGAAGGAAAATGAATATCAGATTCCAAATTCTTGAAATTAAACAAATATCCGAAGAATTAGAAGTTAGATACAACGTGTGTGTGTGTGTGTACACTCATACACACACACACGCAATAATGGGAGAGAAAACATGCTTACTGGATCTGTCAAATTATGGCTTGAAGAAAATCGATCAGATAATTGATTTAATTTCTGCAAATAAATGTTTTCGGACATTTAATTTTCAGTTTTTTACTAATAAGACTCTTTATTTGATTACTGAAAACGTGTGAGCTGGAAAATGTTGATTGAGTCGATCCGCGGGGTAGGGGTACAGACGTCAATTCCTCAGTCGATGCATTGCGGTGTTGTACCTTCTGTCAGTTTAATACTAATATTTAGTTTTTTAATTTCGAATTTTGCTGCCAAAATCAAATTTAAATAGCATCTAAAATATTATACGTATAAATAGCAGATAAATGAGACAGACGACTTACATATAAATTGGGTCTTTGTCCCAGTATATGAAAATCGAAGTCAAAATCTTAAATCTTAAAAAAAATTCATTGCCGGTCAAAAAAATACAAATAAGGAACAATATTGGATTAACACGAACTTTAACTCATTTTATAATTTTAATACGCCATGTTTCACTAAAATCGATATCGCCAAAGTGCGACCGCACAATATTGATATTTTTTATTTAATTAGAATTGCGTTCAATATATCAACTCTCAGCTGATCAAATAAATTGTAAGAAGTTGGTTTTTCAAAGAAAATAAAAAAATGATGATACTACGCATGTTTCAAATTCTTTGTTAAAATTGCAATGAGGGTGAAATTTTTTCAAAAACTTCCCCATGGCATTTCTCTGCGACTGATTTCTTGATTTTATGACTGCAAAGTGTTTGATGGATTCATCAAGCCATAACTCTAATCCTCAGCTCGACGTTTCTCTCCAATCCGCTTTTATCGACGCTATCCAGCAACCATGCATGGTGCTTTGCTTAGTGGGATCAGAGAAGCTGCCAATCTGGCTCATTATACTAAAGTTGGGCATTAAAATTAAAAGTTGAGAAGAGACTATCACAAAACGCACACACATTTGCTTCTATTCTTGCAGATTTATTCAGGCAGCCTGATGTGGAATTTGACAGTTTTGCCCTGCTATTTGGTAGAACGAATGCTGATTCAAAGGCAATTTTCTAACAAGTCACTTCAGTTTTAAGCGTTACAGACAGCCTCACTACAAAAATTGGGTGAAAGATTTCTCTAAATGGAATTTTGGACATGTTCTGTTGTAGCTCTGCATTCACTATTTTCACGTATAGAATTGAAATAATCAAAGTTGGGATTTTGATCTTCAAATGGAGCAAAATGACCTATTTATAAATGATTTGCAACAGATGGCTGCTGGTTTGGTAAGTTTTTATTTTCTTTAATTATGCAGTTAGGTTTAAATAGGTTAGCATGCTCATGTAAATGTTTGTTAATGTGTCTTGTAAAAATTTATTTTTGAAGCTAATTATGTTGTGTTTGGTGTGTGTTCCCCCCCTCAGTCTCTGTGTAATGCCTGTGGGATCAGATACAGAAAGAAGTGGCCAGCGGCGATGGCGAAGAACGATGTTAAGAAGAGAAAACTAGGAAAATCGAGGAACTTGATGCCTCTGGGGCATGAAGTAGAAGTGGTGGAAGGAACTTTTGATGGCTCTGTCTTATGGTGCTATTTTTGTCTTTTGAAGGGGTTAGGACCATCATTAGCTAACAATTAAATTTTTAATAAAATTTTTATTGGTATTATAAAATGGAGTAATTTTTTTAAAAAAAATATCTTACAATTACCGACAGATTTTTTCGTTGATAATCTGTGATTACCGACGGATTACTGACGGAAAAATCCCTTGGTAATTTTTAAAAAATCATTTGTTGGTTTTTTGGAAGACAAAGATTACCGACAGATGTAATCGTTGGTAATCCGTCGGTAAATATTTATGACGGACAATATCCGTCGGCAAGTTTTTTACCAACAACGATTTTAGTGACGCTACGTGTCCGTCAGTAATCCGTCGGTAATCCGGATTACCAACGGATTTTTGAGATTTACCGACAGAAAAATCTGTCGGTAATTCCCGCTTTTTTTTGTAGTGTGACTAGGAGTTCCTCCGCATCCATTTGTTGAATTTCAGCTCTTTTTTCACTTGAATTAAGCAGTAAAATTTTGAGTTGTTGTTTGATTCTTGGAATTATAAGGTTATATATAGTGAAGGATTGGAGCTTTGAGGTGTTTCCCATATTAAATGCTTCTTTCATAGCTAGAAACTAGAAGGCCATGCGTTCATGAATAAGACCTCTCTTGAACATCTTGGAAACATCAACATAATTAAGATTGCCCCTTTCAAAAATTTAGTATATTTATGTTCGAGATTAAAATTATATCATGCATGCCAATTTAATATCACTAGCTAAGTACTAGAATTAGAAACGTTCGAGACCATAATCCAACCAAAACTCAAAATTATAATTAACTTGGATAGTAGGCGTTAAAACTTACCCCTGATCAATTGACAAAATATATATGATGAAATAACGGTATGATATTATAAACAACAGTGAACACCAACCAACCTAAACGCTTGGACAACATATACCAAAGACTCAAGGCCGAGTCTCATCAAAATCCTTATTGCGAAAGTCATATTAAGTTAGAGGCCGTAGTTGTCAGATTGCTCCTCTTGAATCTTGGAGGTTTGGATTTCTTTAATGCTGCAGGGGATTTCCTCTAGCTCCCGAGATCCGGAGTCTAGGGAAGTTGGTTTCATCAGCTCTCCAAGGCGCGAGCTGTAGAAACTGCAAGACATCTCCCACAAGTCCGATGGGGCATCGCCCTTGCTTATGCTAGCAACCACAATCTTGATATTCGACGAGGTAATATTTCTCTTGGAAACCATTGGAAAATCGCAAACATCTTGTGAACCTTCTCTTATCCCTTGTAATTCGTGAGGGGTCGAAAACAATTCAATGCTGCTGACTAGCTCCTTGAGCCAGCATATTCCGTTCTTGTTGTCGGAAAGTACATCCTTATCTCATCCCAAATTTTGGTGCTCCATAATCATGTATTTCCTAGTATACAAGCTCTCATACAACATATCTTTTACCTCATTATTTTCTGTCTTTCATACGTTTGTCAGATTCTTCTCCAATTACGCAACTAACAATGGTCCATGCACGAGCATATTCAAAGTGAGAATGAATCTTCATATTGTATTTACCAATTCCCCTCATTTCCAGCTTGCTCTGCATCCCGGTTAGTCAATCCTTCAACTGCTCCAGATCAGCATCAACTCCCACCATAATGCTCTCCGAACTGATCAGATCATGTGACAAAGAAGCGTCACTTGATGAACTGCCACTCAACATCCTCTTCTCTGCCACGAGCTTCACCACTTGTTCCATTACAGAATCAAGTTAACGAAATTACGATACAGCATGAGATAACATAAAATCTTAACTTATTTATGTTATTTATCTATTTGATGCTACAAAGGGAATAGCATTAAAGAATATATCATACTTATTTTTTTATATAAATTTATAATAATTTGCTAACTACTCGTTTAACTGATAAAACTTAGTAATTGATTAGAATATGTGGGTTTGTACTTTTCGATTTATATGGAGAGGCAAAAGAAAGAACACGTAATTTCAATTTTTTATAAGCATCGCATCTTTCTTATCACCACCGTAGTTTACAAATAACAACGATTTACTAATATAGTTATTGATCTCATTAGTTAACTCACTCACTCTTATCAGAATGTATTGCTTGAAGGTAAATATATATAACGAAATTAGGAGACAGCATGAGATAACACAAAATAATATTTAAAAATCTACCAATAAATTTGGACATTTTATTAAGTCGAAAAAACTTCAATCATCAAAACCCGTACATCATTTCTAATTAAAATAAAATAAAAGACCCTACTCGAAAATCATTAGACTAAATTCGCAATGAGGATAATGCCATATCCTACTTTTACGTGTCTCACTCACTAAATTATATTCATTTAGGGTTGACCATTCCTCCAACATAAGGAATTGCGGTGTTCTTCACCCAGCTGTCATCGCCGTCGTATACCTTCGCCGGAGTGAAGCTATCGGCAAGCTCAGGCGTCATCTTCTGAATACCCTTCCACGTCACCCTTTTCTCGGTGGCGGCCCCGGGCCCGCGGTTCTTGTACTCGCCGTAGTAGAGGGTGTCGAGGGCGAATGTCCCCATCCACGGCGTCCACCCCTCCGGCGCGATGAAGCCCTCGATGTTCGACTCCATCAC
>JAYDZE010024431.1:0-46349 GCA_034509125.1 Monilaria moniliformis
AAATTTATATTAAAAATATAATGCTTTAAAATGCAAAACAACATAAATAAATTTATATTTTTAATAAGGGCAAAAATATCATTTTACATCTTATCTAATATATTATCTAACCTACCAAATATCACACTTATTTTTATCTCACCTACCAAACAACAACATTATATCCTTATCTTATCTCAACAGTAAATTTTAATCTTAAAGCCCATCTTACCTTATCTATCTCGTCTTATCTTACCTATACTACCAAACGGAACCTAAAGGGTGCCATTTTAAAAAAAATATCCTTGTCATTTGCCCGCTATTTTGACCATATCTCGTCTCCGTTTACGTTAATTTTGTGCGGCTTTAGAAACCTTATTCAAAGACCTACTACAACTACAAATCGATTATTGAGTAGATAAAAAAAATTGCGAAAGTTAGGATTATTATTCTGAAGGCGTACCCATTTTTGTTGCGTTGGAAAGTTATTCAAATGCCTAAAACTAAATAAGGTCAAAATTCACTTTTGATTCAACGAAAACTTCGAGCAAGTTCAGGTTATAATCTCAAAAGGGGACCTCTTTGAAAAATTTCTGAATATCACTCGGTCACAATTTTGACCATATCACCTTCATTTTATGTCCAATTACATTAATTTATGCGGCGCTGGAAAACTTGTTCGAATGCCTTAAACTATAGAGGGTTAAATTAAATTTTGATTTGGGTGAAAAATTCAAGTTCAAGTGATCATCCCGAATGGACGATACACACACACCCCTTTGAAAAATCTAATTTTTGATGTGAGATGGGATATGGTTAGAAGTTCATTGCATTGTTGCCTTAATATTTGAATCTGCATAAGAATCAAATGATTTAGACTAGTCGAATTCAAAAAAAAATAACAAGAAAGAAGTCGAATTCTCGACTTTTCGAAACACTACGATTAACTTACGAATCATGGTCTGAATAATATATTCTTTTAGAGAGCCGATTAACAGAGGAATAGGGAGAGACAGACGTGAGTTAAGAAAACAAGAGTTAAAGAGTAGCTCTACGAGTTTTTAATAAGAAGTGGACAGATCATGTTTGGCGTTGAGTAGCTTACTTGGGATAAGTATGGTAACAAACATAATGAGAACAATATTTTTGAATTGGCGCAATATATTTTAAATTACCCTTCCTTTTCTCCCTTTTTTCAAAGAATATTGAAGATTTCATATTCAACGCTCAAGAAGACATTTAGATTAGGCTGCAGTTTCATTTTTTAAGTCCAACCCAAGAAAGCAATTCATCATGCATTAGTAATCATCAAGAATCTTATAGTTCCAAAATCATATATTTGTTAAATCGCATATTAGAGATGGGACTAAAATCTGAATTTGAGCTCTATACAAAATGTCAAGAAATCTAAATTGCAAGAAAGTAGCACATTCCCTATATCTAACCGAATCATGTCCTATATCTTTTGGATCAGCACAGGTAAAAAAATTGACAGATGCACACCAGAATTAGATTTATACAAATGTTCACTTGTTAAAGAATAGGCTTCTCTTCTTCCTCTTCTTCTCACCAGCCTGCACCATTATTTGTTGGGAGAATCACAAAGAGAATCTACCAGAACAAATTTAAAACATATGTTCTCGAGTTATGCAGCCATGTATGATGTATACGAGAAAACTTATAAAGATTTGGCACGATTTTGCATCAGAACAAGATGATTTTTTGTATACCAAGTTTCAATAAAACCATGTGTGGTTGCAGGAAAGTTACAACAATCATCACATCTACCTTACTCATAAGCTACTCTGTCTTTTGGTAATCCTAGCGAACAGGCATAGACAACAAAGTCAAACAAAACTTAGATTACAGAAAATAACAGAACAAAATCAATTCATAGCTAAGGAGTTGATACTTACAACTACTTAAGAAAAGCGATGTATAGCAAATAGACAGTAAATATGAAGTGCAATTAATCAGTAAAAGGGCAGATATTAGACACTACGAAATAATTAAATAAATTGCAGATGCGAGCACACAATTTGGTGATTGCAGTTCCAAGAATTGCTGGTTATCACACATAGCATGCGGTGATAATTGATTATGTAAACTGAAAGTTTTTACGTTCAATTATCCACCACTTGCAAGACAGGCCATAAATTACAAAACCTGTGCAGAATTTGAAAATTTCATCCTGTCAATTTCCTAAGGCTGTCTGGTAAGAAGAGCCATATTCAAATTTTGTTTACATGCAGGACGTGTACAAAATCTGAATATCTCTCATATATGGTTTATGGCAGAATTAAAAGGAATACGAAATATACCTTTAAGATGAATAACCTGAAGGTGAGAACAATAGTGTCTCTTGAGCTGAAAATTTTGAAAAGAAAAAAGAAGGATCAGGCAATGAATTGGAAGAACATCCACTACTAAACAAATTTGCTCTGTATTACAACAGATGTAGAAAATACACTTGACACATTTCAACAACTAGTGCTGTCAAAAGCGACATTTGATAGGATGTCAGCTCAGGTGAAAAGATAAAAGAAAATCATTATACTGTCCAAACCAACGGGATATCCACATCCCTTATCAATGTAAAGAACAAAAAGAAAAGGCCTTACTAACAAAGTCTTGATACATTATCCAAATGGAATTGTTTGAACTGTAGTAGAGAATAATAAAGACAAATATTGGGGGATATATAAATCCATGTATTATAGAACTCCAAAGGGTTCCCTGTACATAGAGGGAGTATAAACTAGGTTACAAATTATAATCTAATCATAAAATAAGAGGATCTACCAACAATATAAAGAAACACAAATATCTAAACTCTCCAACACAACTCAAAAAGATTAACTAGCAAGAACAGTGCTTGTTATATGTACAAAACATGTCAAAGAAAAGGCACCTTCTCTAAACTACAGGTGCAAAGATCAATACAAATATGGACTAGTAATACTCTTAGAGCCACTTTCCTAAAAACTTTTCATTAACGGAAGCCGACATAAGCAGGGAAGCATTTACAAACAGGTGTGATTGTGGCAAATTTGAACATTCATAATACTAATAGCAGCACTGCAATAATTTATTTGTTCTTTTTTTAGGGTTAATACCCCCAACTTACATTTTCTGTTTAAAAACCCCCATCTTTGTGAAAAGTTTCTTTTATGTCCCACTTGATACAATCCGGTGACGGAAAAATAAGACAGCTCGTCAAATTCTTAGGGGAAGGATAGTTCAATGGAGGTGGACTTCTTTTTTCTTTTTTTGGGGGGGGGGGGGGGGGTAATTATCTAGTGTCACCGAGTGCTAGTGTTCTCTAGACAATGTCCCCAAACAAATGGGTCATAAACCAAAGTTTTTCCAAAGTTGAGGGTTTCCTAAGGAAAAATGTGAAAGTTGGGACTAAAAAAATGATTGACCTAGAACAAAAAAATCCGTCTAAATTTTAAAATGATCCACTCAAAAAAGTCTCATTGTTCCATCACCATATTAAAAACGTATGTATTCTGGAAAATGCTAAAAGTTGGTGACACAAAACATTACTTTCTCATAAATGTTTAGCTTCTAATGAATTCTCAGAAGTAATAGCCTTTTCAGGGTTATTAGCATATTAAATCACCACCTTAGGCCTAAATTTGATTCAGACCATGAGTTTCAATGTGTGGCAAATTTGAATCCAACCTTTGAATCAGTGCCAATTGGGATTATTTCCAATTTATTAATACAGGCACTGAAGATCCAACATGTCAATAATTTAATCCACGTTTGCTGTAAATTGTAAGACATTGAGCACGGGAAATGGCTCCACAAGTCAGATTTCGAGTGGTTGGATGAATTTGGAGGTGCTCCCAATTACAAAACATTGAAAGGTTGGGTTGCAACATATTGAAAGTAATCTTGTTGTAAACCGAAGTTAGGCCTAAGGTGGTGATTTCAATTAACCCTTTTTTTAAGGCTTTTAATCCTAGTTTGTTCTCTTCCGACAATGAAGCGCAAATTAGTTGGTATAACGTTTTTCCTCCGATAGGTTAGGGGTTCTTCCAACCATATAGCAGCAAATTTGCTCTCTTCTTTTGAGCATAGCAAGATTATAACACAAATCATATTTCAGCTTGCCAAGTACATTTTCGCACAGTAAGAAATAACCATCCACCAAAACTTACCCACTTATATCTGCCAAGCTACTGTCAACTCTCAAGATACGTAGAGCACCCTGAGAATCAGCTATAGAGAACTCCGTTGGACTTCCATATGGAATAGAGATCTAAATTATAAAGTGACAGAAAAATCAGGATACAAGTTCATAATAGGAAGCAATATCAAACATATTAATTATTAGAGACTGCAAAATTAAATAAGAGTACAGAAAATAATATTAAACAAAGCAATTTCCAGGATACATATAACCGTTGCTAACAACATATCTACACAGTAAGTAGCATGTGATATTATTACAAAATTGTAATGTAATTTTGCATCTCGACTTTTCAGAAAGAGAAATTAATGGTATTACATTTCTTAATTCAATATGTGAAAGGAGTAACACAGCCTGGCCACAGGCTTAAGAACTGAGCACTAAAGCGGGCTCCACCTTTAACTTTATTAAGAATCTTCTATTCAATTCTTTATTTTCATATTTTAATTAATTTAGTTAGCTACGCATGGCCCCGTTGCATGGAAGATTTGTCTAGGATTTGTGGCTTCTTGAACTAGGCACATCATGCTTTGGGAAGAGGGAGTACCTCTCCTAATATTTATTGTCATCCCTTCACTCAGTGACACTCAATCAGGGTTCTAACATATTGGTCCAGCCTACCGGATCAGTTCATGCCTAAAATCGACAAGTTGTTCATATGGAAATGAGCAACAGCATAATCGAGACATTTGAGAAGGGGAACAAAGCTATTTGGGTAGAAGTGGCGTCCTCACTTGGCAAAGATTGACCACAAAGATACTTTAGACGAGAAGCTTGATAACCTCACCTGGATTGTGCGGTGTCGCAGTGTGCTAAAGATGCGGAAAAGGAGTTTGGGGTTTTTTGGGGCTGAAAGATTATTATCGTCCTTTTGCCCAGGGATACGGACAATTGGCATGACCTCTTTCTTACTGAGTTGATAAGAAAGATAGAATAACCAATTAAAGTGGCAGCCAGAAGCTTAGATTGCTTTCAAAATGCTCCAGCGGTCACTCACAAGGGCCACTGTCGTGGCCACCCCAGATTTTTCCACTTCGTTCCTTGTTGAGTGTGATGCTTCGGAAAGTGGTCTGAGTGCAGTTCTGATGCAAGGGAGCATCCTATTGCTTACTTCAGCAAAGCTGTTACTCATAAGAGTTTGGAAAAGTCAGCTTACGAGTTGGAATTAATGGCGTTGGTTCCAACCTATATCAGTGCTTGGAATTTATGGCGTGACAACAATGCAGACGTTCACACATCTGATTAAATGCTGATGGTCATTGCTTTTCCTACTTCTACAAGAATCATGTTTGTTGAAGTGTTATGTGAGGTAATCCGACTTTTGGGTGTTTTGCATTTTTTTAATTCTTTTATGTTATGTAATTCAGATGGTCCCACTTTTGGGGATTCTTAACCTAACTCGGAGAAGGGAATACACAGACTTGGCAATCAAATTTCTCTCTTTCATATCCTTCTCCCTTCCCCAATTCTATCTCAAATATCCTCCAAAATTCATATATTAGCAAAAACATAACATAATCATAATCATTTGGCAGCAATTTACTCCACATTTCACAACCAAGTCCACAACCCATTTGGCAGCTGCGCAGACAAAACCGGCAGCGTGAAGGCGTGACAAGGAGCAAAGGTTATGATGAGCATTCTGTTATGCTGTGCTTCAAGACCAAGCAGCGAAATACAACACGATACGAGGACGAAATACAATACTATACAGGGACCAAAAATACATCAATTTCCAAAAATTGAGCACCTCTAAATCCCAACATCCAACTTCATCTCTCCTTTGACGTTTTTCTAGTGTTCTTCTAAATAACAAACAGGGATTGCTATGAACGAAAATCAAATCCTCAACACATCCGGGTGTCATCTTATTTCTTTGCAACGAGTGGATGAAAGAGTACGTGCTTTTGTTTCTACATAACAAACAAAGATTGCTATGAATGATGTCGCAACGACGTGGACCCAGGCGAGTAGTCGCGACAGCGGGTTTCTCCGAAAATTGCAGTGGTTTGGAAATGGGAGCTCTGAGAGTCCTGATTTCCAATGTATACTGAAAATAATAGGGCTAAAACACTTTTTTACATGAACTATGTATTTTATTAGGGCTAAATCGTATTTTACTTTTACGTATTAAATATATTTTGGGCGTTATTTTTCATACGCGTACTAAATAAGTCCTTGTACGAGGATGTGCCCCTCCTAGGCGTACCTCTGCTTCCTAGCAAAACTAGGAGTAAATGTATTTGACTTCCTAGATACATTTTCTGAGCATATATAGATATTTTACAAATTCCAATTGGATCTGGGGAGGATGAGCAGCTTGGAAGCATTCGTTATCCGGTGAGGTTACCTATGTTGCGGCTTCTCAGAGAACTCGGCATAGGTATCCCATAGTTGAATCATTTGGGATAAAGCCATCCCGGATAGGAGATCTTTATCACGTTGGAGGCTGACTCATGGGTGTCTCCCCACTATGGACGTCATCCGTAAGGAAGGAACATTAGGTCCTTGCTGCTCTCTCTGTTATTCTGCTGAGGAAAACATTGATCATTTGTTCTGGTCATGCAGCATCACCCACAAAGCCTGGGAAGTTATCTTTGGCTGGTTCAAATTGGAGCTCCCCCGTGTTTCTGATTTCAACAGCCTTCTGGTGCTCGCTATGCAACAAAGCTTTAGCACGCAACTTTCTAAACTTTGGACCATGGACTTTGTTTCTTTATTTTGGGCTGTGTGGAATTATAGAAATAAGAGCATTTTTAAAAATCTTCGTGTGTCTCGTCATCGCCTTATTTCATTTGCTCGTAGTACCATGATAGAAGTTGATGCTACTCACAAAAGCTTGGGTTGTATGAATAACATTGTGGATGAACTTCTGATTCTTTGCTATCTTGGTATCAAGGGTGGTCGTGTCAGGCAGCCTCCTGATATAATCACCATTATTTGGCGCCCCCCGCAACCTATTTGGATAAAAGCTAAGACAGATGGTTCAACTATGAATGCACCTGGCCTCATCTTTGGAGGCGGCCTTTTCATAAATTGTCGTGGTTTTGTTGCTTCTTGCTTTCATATTTCTGCAGGTACAGGTAATGCTTTTGCAGCGGAGCTTACAGCTGCTATTTTTGCTTCATGGTATGCTCACAATCGCGGATGGAGGACTCTCTGGCTTGAAACAGATTCTACATATGTGGCTTTCATTTCTTCCGTTCTTCAGTGGTTAAAAAAAAAAGGACTATCTTGGAGGATGTGTATTGACTATCAAGCCTTAAACAATCTCACTGTTAAGGATAAGTATCCCATACCAATTATTGAGGAATTACTGGATGAATTAGGTCAAGCAGAATGGTTTTCAAAGATAGACTTGAGGTCTGGTTATTGGCAAGTTTGGATGGCTGCGGAGGACATCCCTAAAAATTGCATTCAACACATGTTATCAATTTGTGGTGATGCCCTTCGGGTTAACTAATGCCCCTGCAACATTTCAAAATGAATTCAGTCTTTAAACAGCATTTGAGGAAGTTAGTCTTGGTATACTTTTGACGATATCCTCATATATAGCCACGCCAAGGAGGAATATGTTCAAATTTATATATAAAGTTGCTGCTTATGAGGTAGAACAGCTTATTAGCAAAGAGATCTAAATGTAATTTTGGGTGCAAGGAAGTGGAATATTTAGGGCATGTTATATCAGCCTGAGGGGTAGCTACAGATGCACAAAAGATCACAGCTGTGGCCAACTGGCCAGCCCCCAACAATGCTAAGCAAGTGAGAAGATATTATAGACGTTTTGTGAAAGGATATAGCATGATTGCCAAACCCTTGATGGAGTTGCTAAACTGAGTTCATTCAAGTGGACTACAGCAGCTCAAGGAGAATTTGAAGAGCTCAAGAGGGCTATGATATCAGCTCCAGTCTTAGCCCTACCAGACTTCTCCAAAACCTTTGCCTTAGAGACTGATGCATCAGGGTGTGGAATAGGAGCCGTGCTCATGCAAGATGGCCATCCTATCACCTATATAAGCAAACCACTACTTATTAGAGAGATTGACTACACCAAGTCTCTATTGTTGCTCACATCCTTGGTGATTCCATTGGAATTCATTCATAATATTAAGGCTTCTTGGGATATAGATCCTCAATTACAGCAGCTTATAGTCAATTACAGCAGCTTATAGCTGATATCCAGATGAGGCCTGATTGCCATTCTAAGTTTTCATTCTTAAATGGTGAACTTAGAAGGAAAGGACGAATGTTTCTAGGTCATGATCAACAGTTAAGGGAGCAATTAATTCACGTGTTCCATGATTCCTCAATGGGGGGTCATTCAGGTGCTCTACCTACTTATAAGAGATTATCTGCTTTGGTGTTCGGGCCTAAAATGAGTAAAGAGGTCCGGGAGTTTATCCGGGCTTGCACCATATGTCAACGCTACAAGGTGGATACTATAGCTCCAACGGGGTTACTTCAACCACTGCCGACACCAACCTCTCATTTCACAGACCTCACCATTGACTTTACTGAGGCTTTACCAAGCTCATAAGGAAAAAATGCTATTTTTGTGGTTGTGGATCGCCTCACCAAGTTTGCACATTTCATGGCTCTATCTCACCTCTTCACTGCTAAGCAAGTTGCTATAGAATTCCTAAGAATTATTTGCTCTTCAAAGGGTTCAAGTTGCAGTTTTCTACGGCCTACCATCCGCAAACGGCCAAACGGAAGTTGTAAATAGCTGCTTCGATGTTACTTGAGGTGCTTCCACACTCTTGGGTGCCTTCAGTGTTACTCAGTGGGAGAGCTTCCACACTCCTGGGTACAATGGTTGCCATTGGCTCAATTTTGGCATAACACCACTTATCACTCGAGCATCAAGATGTCCCCGTTCAAAGCTTTATATGGATCCCCCCTCCGGTGCATATTCTGTACTTTCGTTCTGATTCAAATTTAGCTGCGGTGGACATATTTTTGCGCGATAGGGAACCAATATGCAAGTTCTTAAAGCGAACCTTCAATGAGCTGCCGTGAGAATGAAGACTCGGGCGGACAAGAAGCGCACAGATCGTTCGTTTGCAATTGGAGATTGGATGCTTCTAAAACTCCAACTGGCAGACTTCAGTTCGGAGTAAACACCACAAATTTGAGCCTAAATTCTTCAGACCATATCAAGTAATTGATAGGGTCGGGATGGTTGCTTATAAATTGAGATTGCCCCCTGATGCTCAAAGCTATGATGTATTCCATGTCTCGCAACTCAAGCCTATTCCACCGCCCAAGGCCCGATTCCTACACTTCTGCCTCCATCACAGATCCAGGAAGCATACCCACATGCTATTCTTGAGCGCTGAAGCGTGTTTTCTTCTGTTTTCAAATTAGCTGAAGTAGTTAATGCTGAGTCAGCAATTCTGTTAGCTGTTGAAGAATGGTTATTAGCGATAAGATTCCAGAGAATTCCAGCTGCATAAAAGGGAGATACAATCTCTTGTAAATGCATCGAATATTGTGATTGTTGAATTGAAAGTGAGAAGCCCAAGCTCATCTGGGGAAGGCTTGGTCAATTTCTTAAATTTGTACTCTTCATTACTGTGCATTCATCGTTCTTGTGATCTGCGCGATTGTAGAGATTTCTTAATCTCTATCACTCTGCCGCTAGGGAAATGGCTGTACCTTGGCACTACAGCGATCTTTGGAGGATTACTTTAGATTTACCCAGACAGATGGAACTCCACGCTACCCACACCTACAGAGAAGACAATATGGCTGCAGATGCATTAGCGAATGAACCTTTGCCGGATGAGGTGTGGATTGGACCTCGTGACTGTATTTCTATTCTTGTTATTCTGGACATGTTTTCTCCATCTTATACTAGAATCTCAATCCGATATAGACAAGTACTCTTTTTCCTTCCTTCGTGTTTTTCCCATGGGATTTTTGCCTTGAGAAGTTTTAATGAGGCTTGGACTTGTGGATCAATCTGTGATTCCCCTGGTTTTTTTATAAGATTTGTTGTTCTTTGTCATCTCTTTTTATAAAAAGACCATAATTTACATATAAAACGTATTTCAATTTTCTAAACCAAATAAACAATCAAATAAATATGTATTTTTCTATTTATTAGACCTTGTATTTAATTGCCTAAGGACTTGTGGCTCACTGACCCTGATTTCATGCCAGAATGGTTCCGCGCAACCATTGGATTTCGCAAGGCGACAAATTGTGTTCGCCATGTGTTGGTGCAGCGGAAGGATAAGACTGCAAATGAGGGGACTTGAGTGGATGAGGCAAAGTTGTGTGGACGGTTTCCTGATTTCAGCCATTGCAACCCAATTTGTGGCAATGCTTGGTCTGGGCATGATGAACTTGGCTGGGCATGATGAAGGACGTAACTCAATTTGTGGCTGATTGCTTGGTCTGTTAGAGAGGTAAGTATAAAGCCTACCCACCAGCCATTGCAACCCCTTTTGATTCCCACCGGGGTTTGCAAGGATTAGATGGATTTCATCGAAGGCCTACCCTGATCAGGCTCCTTTGACAATGTTTTGGTTGTAGCTGACTGCTTATCCAAAAATTAGCATATTTTGGGGTAGTGGCACCAGTCTACTATAGAAAAGTGACTTTAAGAGTTTTTTTTTTTTTTTTTGTCAGATGGTTCATTTGCATAGGTTACCATCTTCGGATCTTCCATTGTTCACATCGACCAAATCTCCTAAACTTGTCAACCGGGGGTAGAAACTCGCGTACATTTCTTGCTTTGAAGCGACTTTGCCAATGGAGCAAATAGTTAGTTTGGGTTTAATGCTGCTATAATACCCCCTCCGTGCCATAAGAGTGTGTTGACTCTTTATGGGCACATGTTTTAATAAAAGTTAGGTGATGGTGGTTTTGAGTGGAGAAATGGTGTAGGGGTATGTTAATTAATTGTTATTAATTCTTGGGAATGTTGTAGGGGTGTCGGCCATCCTTGGTTTTTTGGTAAATAAGTTGAAAATATGGGAGTAAAAATATAAGAGGTAGTTTCCGAAAAAAATGGGCACATTCTTCCGGGACAGACGAGAAAGGGAAGTTGAGCACACTCTTCTGGGACGGAGGGAGCACTCCTTTCGTAGTGGTGTAGGATGTCCTCTACCCAAGCTTGGCAATTTCAGCATTTGGAGATCTAAGTTCAGGTAGTGGCAGAAGAGTTGGAAGAGCGGGATGGAGCTCTTCAACATTTGAAGCAGCACATTACCTGAACTCAACTACACATCGTCTGCTCCGCCACCAAGCACCAGAGAGATGTGCAGTTTGAGGTAGGACATAATTTTTTCCTTGAGATTTGTTATAGAACACGATGAGGCAAAATGAGCATGCCTGGATTAAGTGCAGAAATACAAGGGGAAAAAAGATCTGGTAATATATAGAAAGAAACCAGGAAACCTAAGATTGTTTTGTAAAACTATTTCATCCAGGAATTACCCATGGATGAAGTGTTAAAGACATTAATTTACTATATCTCACACATTAGAAACATCAAACGAGCAAAGTTCTTGTGATAAAAATGGCTAGTATATGTTTCATATCTTCCACTTATGACTATAAGAGGAAGGATCGTAGAGAAACCTCCCCTCCCGTAGTATGTAAGACCTAATCTGGACTATCAATCTTTATACAATCTACGGTTGCCATCAAAAGTGCATTATTGTAATATGTAAAAATGCATTACTGTGTATATATAAAATGGTATAAAATGGCTATTATGGAAAGCTCATTGGCTATTATGGAAAACTCATTGTGTCAGACACAATGACAAACAATGTGTCCGCCACCCCTCATTTTATAAGCCCAACACCTCTCCCCTTCCCATTTCTAGTCGATGTGGGATGAGAAAGAGTATATGAGGAACATGGTATGAGTCACTGCCCCCTGTTTTTATAAGAGGACTCTCCCACTCCCCATCCTCTCTTCAGCCGATGTGGGACGGGAGAGGTTCTTGCTCTTAATAAAAAAAAAATGAACGTTGTTGCTGGGAGTCGATCCTGTATTTTGGAGGCTGCAGAGTAAGCTCTCCACCAACTGCGCTACTTGCGCTTTTTGTCTAAATAACGACCAATGTTTTATATATTAATATTTATATCGGGTTTTTTCGGTTCCTCGGTTTTAACCAATCAGAACCGATCGGTTATCTGTTATAACTGATGGCCGAAATTTTCCTTACACGCTAACCAAAACCGAACCGAAATTGAAAATATTGGTTATCGGTTAACCGATAACCGACTAACCGAATTATCACCCTTGTTCCTATCCCTGGAAATTATCAACATTAGAGACCTAGTATCTCTCTCTAAATTTGCATTTCCTCTATCTCCTATTGTTTTATGTCTTTCTCACACACGCAGGCATTGGCTCATTCATTCAGCAGGTGCACATTAATGATGATACATAATAAAAGCAAAGGAGATAAAAGATGCATACAATTGTAGATGATGAAAACTTCTCCGCGACTACCGCACCGCTAGGACTGCTACATTTTATGCTGTAACCATCCCTTTTAATCGTCAATGTAGCTGGCTCCCATATATCGAGATATCCACTCTTCACAATCAAAGGATAAAGAATAAAGAACAGATCAATTAATAGAGCCCTTCAAGATAAAGGTCCACTAGCAGTGACATGACATCTGTGTGGTTTAAATATTGAGTTAATTTGTTGTACCCCTCAAAAGGATTTTTGCCTCAATAAAAGATACAACTCCAAATTTTGATACTCTTTAATTGATTTTGTGCTCTATTTAAAAATCAAACCTACCATGTATTGCTATCACACAAGATGCTTGTGAACATATAATAATAAACCCCATTTTGCAATATGCACTCACAAGATCAAAATAATGAAGATGTGGAGAAAACCCTTGGAGATAATTGTAACTTTTTCAAGGTGTTGAGGACATCATCTTTGAATTTGTTTAGCATATGGTCATTCATCAATAGGGGCACTTGCAGTTTCAATTCTCATTTGTTAATGGGGTCAAACCTAATTATATTTCTAATTAACTCAAGAAGATCAAAAAAATGACATTGTGATTCATACCGACAGGGATAGCTTGTAAGAAGCATGACCAATATAAAGGTTCCTCTCAATGCACCTTTGCATTTCAGGATCTGCAAGAGAGAGAACTTAAATTACTAAATAAAATAAGCATGTCAGCGATAAATCTTTATCAACTTATCAGAAAGAACAAAATTACTGAAAGACATCCGTGCAGACATAACTCATTAACTTAAGTACTGAAAAATGTTTACTGAAAACAGGATCTGACCTATGTCAGACACCATTTCAAATTTATTTAGTTACATTTACAGAACTGGGCACTAAAAATATGTATGACAGGGAAACCAAGAATAAAAGGAGCTTTGGAAAATCTCTTGACAAAATATGCATAATGCTCAAAGCAAACACATTCAATCACCATAAAATTGAGCACAACATTAAGAAATAGTAAAGAAAAATAACTCATTTCAGCATGCTCACATATTTAAATCCAATTGTAGAGGTCAGCAAAACTGCTTTATTTCCAGTTTTAAAACCTTGGGAAAAAGTGTAAAGTGGATGCTACAAGTAGAAGCTTTTCCAATAACTTTCTTGCCATGCTGGCTCAATGTAAAGTTTAAGAAATACAAATTGTTTATAATATTAAGCAAGTCTGATATCCAAAACCTTCAACGTTAAAGGCCTAACTAAGGCTATGAATTGGCAAGTATCCATTACCACAAATAATTTTCCTGTGCTCGTTGGCAAAGACCTTCACAAGTTCACCCTGAAATACCCAAATAAGGAAAGTGGCATAAGACATTATAAGCAAGTAAACCCGTCAATATTTGACGTCAAGCACACTGATGATTGACATAGAATTAACACTTATTTGCCAAAGGATGACTAGGTTAGAATTTCAGCTATTCATTTTTTAAGAGCATATAATTAATAAGGAAACCTTTCTACAGATTCATCAAGTCCATCTCCACCATTACTTGAGACTGACTTATCTTTAATCCCTAAAAGGCTTTCAGAAAACATGGCCAAATAAATACTTACAAAATTGCAGGCTTGGGAAAGTAGAACATTTAACTCTTAAGTAGAGACCAGAGATATATATCTAGCATTATACCCACATAAAATTTACCCAAAAGTTCAACCAAAATACAACAGGTTAGCTATTTTTTCAAAGTATAATAATCTTCAAAACTCCAAAAAACTTTTCCACACAGATAGTAATAGCGAACAATAAGTCGTGATATATTTGACTTCTCATGTATATCCATAAACTCCAAATTGTCATTGTTGTTTTTGTTCTAATAAGTAGAAAGGTGCTGTGTTTATCTCAAGATTATCTCTGCACAATGCTGCTATGAAAAAGAAAAAAGAACCCTACTGAGCTTGTGTAGTCCAAAGTTCCAAGTAATTTTGGGTATCAGTGATAAGACCTGATCGGTGTGGAAAACAAAATGAAATCAACCTTTACTAGAGTCCATTGAAATCATTGTGTGACATTTCCATGTCTCTACTTCTGCTTCCATATATGATACTAAGCGAACTTCCAGGAGTGGAAAATTATATCAAGGATATTAAGGAAAAAGATCTTGCTAATGTTGAAGACTTGTTTACTAGTGGTTGGATACTTGGTAAATATATCTTATATATTCCCAAAGTTGGTTTTCCCCAGATATCTAAGGGATGGGTTATTTTAATTTCTTATTATCCCCTTGTAAATTCAAGCCAACTGGACAAGATCTCCTGTAATGTAGGAAACAAACTAGTACTTGCGCTTGGATGACTGAATATTCAATAGTTTCTAGAACTGTTTGTTAGAAGGAAGTTTGAAAGGAAAGAGTTTCTTTACTTTCCCTTGCAAATGCAAAACACAAGTTAGTTGAACTATGTCATATTTCTAATCAAAATATTTGAAATCCTGAAATCACAAAGTTTCAACAGTGCACTTAGTTATGTTTCCAAATGCAATGATTCAGTTACTTTGAAGGGGAAAAAAGGCTTATCCAAGTTACCCATAGTCCAATCAGGTTAAATATTTCAGTATTTACGGCCACTAGTTAGTTTGCCCAGTCCAAACTATCTAAAACAATATAAAGGACTATAGTACCTTTCGTTTTCTATCATCTAATGGCTGTACTTCAATGGCCAGACAAGTATCAACATCGTCTGCAGTAACAAGATAATTTGGTTGTTTTGCTCCTGTCATGAATAATTCGTAAATTAGATGATAGGAATTAAGTTAGGGAAAGAGCTAAATTGAACTAAAAAACGGATTATACTAAAGTGAATACCATCAACATAACGAAAAGATCCATCTTCCAAATGCCGCACCCACTGCAAATTCAGGGGAAACTTATATGATTAAAACAGAACAGGCATAACCTACTGCAATTCAGGAACTGACCCGCTGCTACTGCTAAAAAAGACAAGTTTTCTACAGAAACAAAAGTAGACACCTCAAAGTTACAACTGGTTGTTCCATTAATGGAGTATCCACATGCTTGTAGTTGCTGACCAGGAAAAGCTTCACCTGAAATCTGGAGACCATCTATTGCCGGTAGTGGATCATCATCTGCAGCTGACCATCATTTTCAATTTTTAATTCAGTGACAACTATACCATGCTCAAAGCAGTAAGGAAATTGAAATCAACATGTGCAGACCCTCAGAGAATGAGGATGAGGGTTCCTCGAGAACTGGGGGTAGAAAAGGAGAAAAAGACGAGTTGGGATCATCCAAAGAAGTCGTAGCTGCAGTGTTGGAATTCCAATTTGCTGATGGCTCTCTATCATTCAGCAGTCCTCTATTTTCAGGTTCATCCAACTCACTACTTCTAACAAGGTCACCAAATGTGACTTTTTTACTAACTGTAGCTTCATTATTACGAACATTTTGCAGATCCACCTGGCTGTATGCAACCTGTGGAGCTACTTCACGGAATGCTGTGTTCCTAAAAGAACACAGATGCACTTTTTAAAATTCAACAAAAGTATCAAGAGGATATATCGCACTTTACAAAGTTCACTGGACAATAATGATAACTAATCTTACTTCATTTGCAATAACATAGGACCACATTTCAGTTCTTCATTTTTATATAGTTTAAGGAGAATTGATTACATGGATGGCGATGAAGAGCTCAACTATATGCAGATAAACTTTTCTAAACTTCTTATGGAACCACAGAATAATTGAGTAAATTCTTTCTAATATAAGATAAATGTCTCTCTAAAGAGAGGTTATAAGAGTGATCCTTAAATACACAAAAAGTTGCAGTTACGATATCCGAGGTGTGAGTTTTGTTCCAGAGGTAAGATATGCGTCAGAAATCAAGATTAAGCCAAATCAGCAATCATTACTAAATTCAATTCAGTTGGAAGTTGACAAATTGTCGATAATAAGTCAATTTATCCAGTGCTTATACTTCATCCAGAACTGCCCCATTAATATATTATCCTTATAACTACTTAATCCACACATTTTATGAGTGAGATATGATCATGCATTCCAACTGTAAGAGACATCAATTAACATTGCCCATTGGAATTCTTGTGCTGAATACAGAACATTAAAACTTTATAAACCACATCACCAATGCGGAGGACTGGTATTGCACAAGCATTCCAAGTTGCAGTAGTTGCTATCAGTTACAACTCGAGAGAGAGAAATAGGTGTTAATTATAATCTCACCCTTAGAAGTGTTCCCCTCCAAATATGACAAAAAACATTTATGCAACCAGACCTATGAAGGCAAAATATAGGAATAGCATATGCAGTTTTATAGTAAGAATCCCTTTAAGCAAAACCTGCTTCCAAAAGGTGGATGCCTCCCCAACTCGTGCTCGGAATTCTTCAAGTTCTCCAGCCCACTTTGAGGAAGACCTAAAATATCTCCAACCATTGTAGTCTGAGAATCTGAATATGGCATCTTTCCATCAGAATATGTTTGTTGAGGAACCAGTTCCAACCCCTTCTTTATCTGGCAGGGCATTCGAGAGTTTGAAATATCAAATATAGTAGTTTGCAAAAGGTACTTATCAAAAGGTAACATATAGAACTAGACATTTAGCATCATTCTAAAAGGAATGTATGTTTGTTAATGCCTGAATTGATTCACAATTTCTTCAATTATTATCAATTATGTACACAAATAAGGAACTCGATCCAGGTGTCCAACTGCCTTTCTGTCGAGACAATTGTACACTGAAGACAATTATAACAAGAATATGGGGAAAATTGAAACCCTGAGTTGTCATAATTTTTTCCACTTACCTGATCTATAGTCCAGACAAATTAGGCAGATTACTAGTCCGTACATACTACATAAAGTATACTTATGTCCATACATGAGAGAATCAATAACTAGAAAATATAAATACATACTACATAAAGTATACTTATGTCCATACATGAGAGAATCAATAACTAGAAAATACAAAAATATCTGATAAACAATAATTACTGTATACATATCTCTTCTACCATTTCTTGTCCCCAACCCGTTCTCTTGGGTCCTGCCACTCCAACCCAACTAAGGATATTACATCCTGCACCGGTCCTACCATTTAATCTCTCTCATAGTGTCATATCCAGCCATCTTCACCACCATCCCCGACTACGAGGCAGCAGTTCCAGCCTCGACACAGCTAGCATGCCAGCCGATACCTAACTCCCGGGTCTCCACATTCCTATGCACTAATCCTGTAATCCATGACCCAGGCCTCATTCTCATGAAGGATAAAGGACAATGCTATTTTACTGCATTTTATTTCTTCTGTCCAGAGCACACTTCACCTAAACGTGAACTGCATCCTAAAAGTTAAAAGTAGCTAAACTTACAACCATTAAAAACTGTAGCGCCAACTCAATCATTGCAGAAGCTCTTCAATCCAGTTGTCATTAATCTAAAATGGTGCATCAAGTAGGTTTAAGTCATTAAGTAAGCATACTAATGTAAACTATACCTCGTTAGAATAAACAGGTGACTGAGTGATATTAGATGAATTTATATCAGAACGCCAAGGTGCAAGCTGATACTCCGACTCTTTCAGTTTTCCCTGCATAGCAATTTACCATAAAAAGTTAACCAAGAAAAAAGGTGAAGATGAAGAATGCAAAATCAATCATTGGCATCTCGATGTACATCACCTTCTAACAAATCATTCTGGGCCTCGAAAACATACCTCAGTCACAAGAAGCTGTTCTTGTAAATGTCTAAACAAAACCTGCAAATACAAGATTTTAATATAGTTCAATGGGAGAGAGCGAACCTGAAATTTAATATTCAACCAAACCATTTACCATTTCATAAACATCTAGAATACAACAAGTCCAAGAAAAGAGTATGAAGTACCAAACCTGGGCTCATTAAACCCAGCTATGAGCAGGTAATAGTGAAGCTTCATCTTCAACATAAACATATAAGTGCAATTCACCAAATTTTATGCTTCCATAGAAGAACAAAGTTTGCATTTTTTAGTCAGAGTTTGGTATTCTAAAAATTAATAGGGTGCAGGTGTTGGTATGTGTCCAAGATTACTTGGCTTTTAGTGGTCATTTGAACTAGTTGATAAATGAGTACAAGGAATATCATATGATCGTTTGTGAACTGCACAGTTGCCAGTCCAAATTCAGTTTATCAATGAAGTTCCTCACACTTTATGAGTTTATGTATTCAAACAATTGAAACTATATGAAAGAAATAGAACCGGAATGTTAAAAAAGACTGAATTGTTAATAAAGAGCTTAGGAAAGCACTAACATACAAAAGACAAACAAAAAAAATATTGGTCATTTGAACTAGTCTAGTCATACATGAATTAAGGTATATCAAATAATTATATGGAAACAGAAGTCCAAATTCAGTTTACCAATGAAGTTATGTTGACTTTATGAGGTTATATATTCAAACAATAGAAACTATATGAAACAAACAGAACTGGGTAAGAATGTTATAAAAGACTGAATTGCTAATAAAGAGCTTAGCAAAGGACTATCATACAAAAGATGTCAAGACAAACATAATAGATTCACAAGGAGCTCCTGCCTGAAAACTTTTCTGTTTTATACTGGAAGTAGACAATGTAAAGGTTAAACTGTTACAAATGGGCGAGGATCCCCATACAAGAAAACATAATTGAGTAGCTAAAGATCACTACTCCACATTCTAATACGTAGTATAAAAAGTTAAAAGTACTCTGAAACTTTTTTGGTTTGACACCCATCCAACCAACTCTAGTTTTAATCCTCCCCCTCCTGCATAGAAAGTTGAAATACGAGAAACTGATCTATATAGATCCTAATTTCATTAGTTCCATTGCTGACCAATTGACTTATCTCAAAGTCTCATGCACTCAACCGAAAGACAAAGAAGACAATATACAGTCGAAAGACTTGAAACAATTACAAGCTGTCAAACTACTTCAAAGTGTTCATTCAGATATCCAGAAATGTCCAAGACACAAATTTTGGCTATTCTGTAACTTTTTTTGAAAGAAACAAGAAGCACCAGCTAATAAAAATCAAGTGCGGAGGGACAAGGGATCCCGAACAAAGCAAGCAATACTAAAGGACACTACTCCAAATTCAAATAGTATCACACACAAGGAAAGCTTTGATTTCCACAGAGTTCTCATTTCTCAAATATTCTCCAGTTTTCTTATAACCAAAATGAACAGTACAACATCAACACAACCACCCCCGACACCACTTGACTTTTACTTATAAAACCAACAAAGTAGGATGAAAATATCAACTAGCAGATAGTGTCATAACCCTGAAAAGACCTTGCTTACCATTCACTGTTTTGCAGATGACAATGTGACCAGATAGACTGCACTAAATGAGACAGCTCATCTAAATTATAAAAAAAAAAATCTACCCAAGCAATGTCATCAAGACAAATACAAGAATAACCTGAAGGGAATGGCATCACCTTGACATTACTGACAATGGACTGCGCATCGGCAACAGGTGGCTGAAGAGAATACTCCCCAAGAAGAGGCATCAACGAAGTCATGAATGTTGATCTTTCTTGTTGTGCTGCCTGAAAGAGAAACTTGAGCCTGAATACATATTTAGCTAACATTTGTTGAGAGGGAAGAGCACATTGGAACTGTTATTTGAACTTAACTGTCAGTTATTTCTTAATGTTATGCAGTAGGGAAACAAACAAGCAGCAATTTATCAATATGCAGCAACTGCAGTATAACTTAGGCCAGCAAATTGAAAGATCGTGAGGTTTTGGAAAATCACAGAAAGAAAGAGGTGGATCAAAGAAACAATGTAAATATCAAAATGACAATGTAATAGACAACCATCGAGAGCATCTACTACAAAATGAAACAGAATCAGAAGCTTCAAAACAAAATTCAACATTGATGTTGATAACAGATACAGTTATACAGGTGAAAGTAAGTTTTCGTACAAGTTATACAATTTTAAAGAATTAACTGAAGTTGCATTCTCAACAAATACTGATAATAAGCCAAAAGGAACAAAATCTGTACACAATAGTCAGGAGTATTTAAATGATACATGTACCTGTAATGCATATGTAAGACGAACATTCTCCTCCATTATGTCTTGTCTGTAGGAAATTGCTTTAGAGGCAGCAAGAATGAGATCCTGCTGTTGCTGATCAAAGGCCTATCGAAAAGAAAATACAAAGCTTTCATAAAGAATAAGATTTCGAGAAGGTGACATAAACAAAAGCAAAAGAATCTTGCTTACCAGACGCATATAAGATATACGCTTCTCCAGGGCATATTTCTCGTTGCGAATTTGAGATTCCTATTAAAAAAATTAGATGAATGAATAAAATAAATGTAAAGATGCAGCCAAGGTTTAATCAAAAAAATACATAGAGAACTGAGAACAATCATTCTTTCCTACCTTCATTGAAAATTCTGTGAGATGTTTTCTTAATTGTGAAATCTCCTCTTCATGTTCCCGAATCTTTACTACTATATCCTGCACACAAAATGATACCGGAGAAATATTATATATATATATGAACAGTATCTTCTATAGCTCACTTTTCTTAATTCTACAGAAATATAGATGTGACCTCAACCTCATTGTCAACATTTTGGAATGACATTAGCCAGGGACAATCTGAAATCATAAATTATTTAAGTCAAAAGATACCTGCTTTGAGGAACCAGTATTATTGACATCAGACACAGAAACCAAATCCCGTCCAGAATATCTTATCTCTGGATCCAGATTGCCTTCTTGCTGGTTCCTACAAAAAGGAAAATATAAATTACAACCATTGACATGAATACTCACCACACATGCGTCTGAAATACCTGCTAGGGGTAGATGTCATAGATGGTGATATAATCTGAGCGACACCAGAATTTTCTGACACTGCATGATCACCATGTATCATGTTCAATGATCCATTGATGTTGTTATCAAATTGGTTCTCAGCATGCATTTGCATCACATGATCCCTATTACTTCTGTTAAGATCCGTTTGAAGAACGGAATTTGGCATACCATGTCCAGAATTGATGCCCACATTACGTCCTGCTAGTTGATTTTCTAATTGTAGAACTAGTTGATCAGCTCTACTCGGTACATTAAAATGGTCAGCCCATCCACCTGACTGATAATTTTGATATTTTGCATGACCCGATTTCTACAGTCAAAATCAATCAAACAAAGAGAGTTAAATAATGACAGCCTACATAAAATATGCATCATGAACTTCTTCTAGACCCACATAGTGAAACAACCCATACATAATTGAGAAGGTTTGGGGCTCTGAATTTGATTAAATCTCTATTAACCCTTGGATTCTTCAGAACTTCTCTATGTTCACTTTCTACCCAAAGACTTCTAAGGAAATAGATAATCTCAAATACCTTGAAAGAAAATATCAGAAAAAGAGCTTTTACTAGATTTCCCATAAACAAAACCAGGGGAAAATGCTGACCGGGGCTACCTTCTTAAAGAGAGAAAATGCTTCCATAAAGTTCAATCAGCAATACAGATAAATGAGGCAATATGTATATGTGACAGATGTTAACTGCACTTGTTCGTTCCACAGAACATTCATGAAATGACTAACAATCGCAAACGACTTATGTATCACACAATAACTCTTATTTACACAGCCCAAAAGTGAATTGTTTGACATGGGTCTATAATTGTGAGGTAAAGAGACAATAAACTCAAATGGCTAATGATACAAATTGAAAGAAAAAAAGGTAAAACCTAATAAAATAATAATTTTAGACCTAAAATGATCTTGTTCACCACACATTCTTGAAAGGGCTCTTACATAGTTCTCAAGTTCCTCATTTTTTTTCTGAAGCTCGGATCTTAAACGATTATTCTCTTCCACCTGTGAATAGGAAAACACGAAACGATAATGCTTTCTTTATACTGCCGCAATTAACAGGATCATAGAAGACATATAGCAAGTTCATAACTTAGAATAAAGTGGAGTTGTACAGGAACACAAATGAAGCCTTAAGTAAAGCATACATTTTGGAAGTTTATGTTATGCCATTTCAGTAGATGCATATTGAATTAACACCAATTTCAAAAGTTGTTTCAATGCCAACTTAATATTGACTTGGAAACTAAAGGATGATACTGAACAACTGTAGTGGTGAAGACACATAGGGATTCAAGAGTCATCTAGGAAACAAGAAGGTTGAAACTAGTATTCATGATGGAGCACTAGTATCATCTTTGTAAGCATCCAATTACTTAATCATATTTTCATAATTAAAGTGCTCCAAATCAAAATTCACTTTGGTTTTCCTTGATTTCCACATAAGAAACCTTGGCCCAACCGTGTTTGAAGTATTTTGTTCTAACACTATCCAATCTGTTCATCACTATTAATCTCAGTTTGCATCAAGTGGTATCAGGGCCAATTAGTCTTGTGAACTAATGGAACAAGGCGAAAGTGCCGCTGCAACAAGAGGTGTCAGTAGCAAAGAATATTAGGATCTGTAACAACAAATAAACCACAATGTCCTCTTGGTGAAGGCAAAGACCGGAGCATGTACAAAATCCACAACTGGAAATTATGAGAATCCATGCTCCCAACGAGCAAATTCAGCAACATGCAGATGAATTTTGTGATGAAGATAAAAGGGGTGTGACCATTACATCAAGCCAGGTTAATTACACATGTGATCAAGAATTGTGCATCAAGGTAGACTTTCCTGAGCTTAATGAAAAGGAACAACTAGAATAGGTTTTAGCTAGTTAAATGAAATAAAGAGAATTTTTGTTAGAGCGCAGCCATGGAGAGTTTATGTTCACAGGAAGTCAGCCGTTTCCCAACAGCATAGGTCAGTTTGGTTAGTAAGTATAAGGAATAAGCCTCGAAGGATGTCTAGGATATGATTAAATTTAGAGTAGCCTGGTGTTTAGGGTTAGATGATAGATGACCTCCAATAAAGTGCTTGTATCTTCTAAAACTAGGGTTAGATGATAGATTACCTCCAATAAAGTGCTTGTAGCTTCTAAAACCAAGCGTCAAAAAGGGAGACACTAGAATCATGCCACAAGATAATCAAAACTAATAGTAATTTCAAGTTATTAGGTACATAGACACGTACATAGTATAGAGAACAAAGCATTCGTTTTTTGCCATCTATGTGAAGAACACTCTAGAAGATGCATGTTGAATAGGCATAACTAAAGCATTTAAGGTCATACAATAAGTATCAACAAATTAATTGATGGAAAAAGTTATAGCCATATTTATATCACAAATGTATTCAGGTGGTCCATGCCATATTTACCAAACTTTGTAAAATTAAATATGTAATCCACAGGCTAATAATGTTTTACACACAAAAGGATCGCGAGTTAGCTCATCTGTGCTTCTTAATTAGTATCACACCTATCATCGGCAAATCTATCTGTCGCACTATGCTTTTAGAAACACGGTCATTCATTGGATGTGGTAGTGCTATAAGGTAGCACATACAGTGACACTTCAAGATAAAGTATAATCGCTTTTGGATTACTGTATTCCTATTTTCATATTGAGTTCAAAACTTAAGCAAGTGGAGTTACTTAACGGACCAAACCTAAATCTACATTCTAGAACGATATAATTAAGAAAGTAATAAAATGTTCACTACTCTGTTAGCAGATCATCAAATTTCAACATAGGCATGCATCTAATGAATGTTATACCAGTTGAGATTTTGAAACTCTTGTATGGTGTATGCAGGGGCTATCAAATGTAACCTCAGCATGAACTGAAGTGATCAATGCAGTAAAAAATGGCTATATCTGACACTAGGAGATCGAACTCAAATTTAACAGAAGCCTATTACCTCATAAGAGGGGTACTATAACAGAATGATTTGGTGTGACAGCTTGTGCAAGCAAACGTCCAACCAAGAGACTAGAGCTCAAATGTTAAAAGGATAAGCACAAGATCAATTAGCCAATCAATAAAGCGAATTAGTGATATTACATAAGTTTCACTTGCACCAGAACAGCCTGGCAACGAATGGTAGATTAACTAAAATAAATAGGAATACCTGCTGTTTAATGGTGGCTTCAGCAGCTTCTACCGCTTTCATAACCTGAAATAAGCCGTCATTGCCATTGATACTGTAGGGGTCGTTTACCGTCAACCCCGCAAATCTACTTTCCAAATTGCCTGCCCCATTTTCCATGTCTCTTTTTCCTTCAAAATGGGCAGTCTACATCAGTAAAGTAAAATAAAAATGAAAAGCAATTTCAATACAGTGATAGACACGGATGCGTGAAAGAAGATATGTATTACATATATTAAACCTGAATAGTCAGAAGAAATTGCGATTTTGCCACTTTCCCGCTGAGAACAATCCAGTCACATTTTTCCACCAAAAACTTTTGCTGTTGTGTCACCTCGTCTCGATACTTGCCGACAAATTTTTACTCTTTCTTACTTGGTACCTCCGAATTGATAACAGCAAAACGAGTATTTCCAATTCCAAGATCAATTTGAAATTAAAAAACTATCCTTTGGACCCAAATATGAAACTTGGTTGTCTATAAATAACTAATCACTTAGTTAAGAGCAGAGAGAAAAGGGCATACTCGGCAGCGGCTGCGTGTCGGCGATAAATGGAGACGCGCAGACGGCGAGAGCTGGCCGCGTAACAAGGACGGTGAGATGCGATAGGCAGTGATCGGCGAGGAGGAGTCGTAAGGAATTGAGAAGAAGAATTAGAAGAAGGCTGGAAATGGAAGAAGAGATAGATTGAAGGGGGATTATTTTGGTTACAGACAGCGAGAGAGAGAAAGATGGAGAGAGAGAAAAGAACAAGAGAGTTGGGCCATGCTTAATTTAGAAGGTGAGCCCTAATTAAAAGTATTGGGCCTTTCTCATGATTTAACTAGGTTGCCTATAAATCTATAAATAATTAAATGACTTAGTTCAAAATCTAAAAGATCTAAGATTCCTTCATATTCATAGGCAGAGAAGATTGTGATTTATTTTAATTTTTTTCTAGTTTCATGAAATTTATGACATAAAGTCATATGTTGGACTCGAAAACATAATCCTATAATTGTCCCAAGATATATCCACATATGTTGGACGAAAATTCATCCTTACATCAATTTCCATTGCTGTAAATTTCCTCTAGGATCATAAAATGAACACCGAAGCAAAATTTTGTCTATTTTTATAATTGGGGTTATAAAGTAATTATTGGATTTGAATTTGGACTATAAAGTATAATTAATTATTTTTTTCTTAAAATAATTGTGGTTATCTAAGAGTATTCCATCTAGATTAGAGGAGGATGCTTCTATTGTTTCTATATAAGAAAGTGACTCAAAGTTTACAATACAAATTAAATTTTCTCGATAAGCTTTATTTGTTTGGATATCATGATATTGTTGCAATTCGTTAATTCTAATATTTGTGTACTGTGATGAATAATGACATTGTTATGTATGTATGGTGATTATTTTAAAAAATTGGAGGGGGCTAAAATTTAATATTTATCCGTTCATTTCTCGTTTATTAATTTTATATGTTTATTCGTCATCAAGTGATAATGACATTTGTAGGTGAAAAGGGAGAATAAATCTCAACTATTTGAAATTCTCACTTCTTATACGCTTTTGTCCTCTTGTGTAAAAGCCTAGGCGGTGCTCTAGGGTTTAGAGAAGAGTAGTTTTACCCTAGTTTTGGGTGAGTTCTCCTTGGGTTTTCCAAGAGTAGCAGTGGTTGTGGAGGTGAATTCACGATGGATCCGAATGAGATAGCATGATTGGTAGATGAACTAAACCTAGAACTGGACGAGAGTGAACCAGTCGTGGAGATTTCGAGGCATACGATCGAACATCGAGAAAAATCGAATGGCGACTGTACGTGTAAGATGGTGGCCGATAAAATCTTTGACACAAGAGTTGTGAATAAAAGCTCGGAGGATGCATCTTCCCCGAGTTCTGCAAAAGAGAGGCGATACAAATATTGAAATCGTCGGGGATAATATCTTCGCTGATCTTTGCAAACGATCGGGACCGGTAATCATGTTTTATTCGATGGACCATGGCATTTCTTTGATAGTCTATTACTGTTTAAGGAACCGAAGGATTTTGAAAAGGCTACCGATGGCCAATTCAAATATTTCACAACATAGATTCAATGCCATAACCTACATTGGCATGCATGAATCCTACGATAATTCGGCAAATCGGAGAAGCGGTGGATCACGAGAGATTGGAGAAACCCCTCCAAATAAGTGTCAAGGTTAAGGTGGGAAGCACAAACGAGGTCCAAACTATACTTATCTGATATGAGCGGCTCCCCGAGTTTTGTTCGGCTTGTGGGCGACTAGGTCATGTGGTAAGACATTGCCAGGACGAAAGTGTGGAGAAATCTATGAGATCTTTCGGTCCATGGCTAAAAGCAGCGCGGACAACAGAACTATTACGGACCAGACACGTGAGTTCACCAAGCATAAAGAATGGATAATCAACGTCGATTGGGCTATTATCCCAGGAGAGAGATAAGCATAAAGAATGGAAAATCAACGTCGATTGGGCTATTATCCCAGGAGGGAGATAATCAGGAGGAGGAAAAAAAACCCAAATAAAGACCAGTAACCGCTCTACCTCATAAAATAAAAGACAATCCTCTGGCTATAAGAATGGAATATGAGGATAATGTAGATAGTAATAGTTATATACAACCTGATAACGCTAAATGGGAGAAGGGGCGAGATGTTTTTATGGAGTCTAAAAGTGAGACGGAAAGTGGGGGAGTTTTGCGAATGCATGTAGATGACATCCATAAGGGGACGATCATTGCGTTTCCAACTCGATCACCTTTAGGTACACCAATAAAGAGAGTGGAGAAGGGATGATGGAAAAGACGAGCAAGGGTGTCTAAAAATGAATTATGATCTGGATGGTAATAGTAGAGGAGGAATATTGCAAATCGGAGAGAAAAAGGGGGCGGATACGTCGGTAATGGAGAAGGGATAACAAATCAATAAATACATGCGAATGATATCTAGTACGAATATGCATAAGGCTTTAACGGCAGAGGCTGCGATGCAGCCCTGCCGATCACCATGAGTTGCCTGGTTTGGAACGCACGCGGGATGGGTAGCTCGCATGTGTTCATTCAGCTTCGGCGGCTACTCGCCAAAGCTACCCCAAGTCTGGTGTTTTTGAGTGAAACAAGACTTGTTGCAAGCAAATGTTATTGGTGGAAGACGGTGTTGGGGATGAAATGAGTATTTAATGCTGACCCGCAATGAACAAAGGGGGGTTTGATTCTCATGTGGATGATTCTTTATATGTGAATATCAAATTCTTTTCGGAAGGTTATATCGATTGCTTAGTGGAAGGAGAAATGAGAATAAGGCGCTTTACGAGGTTGTATTAAATCATGTCAAGGACAGAAGAAAGTTTACATGAGATTTTATGCGTAGGCTATCGGATCTAGAATATAGTTTGGATGAGGCGTAGATGGTGGGAAGCGATTTCGATGAATATGTTCAAGAATGCCGTCATGTGCTGTTGATTAAACGAGGTTCGAAAACCTGACAGAGGCTATACATGGTTCAACAATAGGGTGGATTATCCGATCTATGCTCGATTTGATAGGATTCTAGTCAACGAAGTCTGGAACAAAAAGTTCGAGAAGACGGAGACCACATCACTAGATTTTTATGGTTCGGATCATAGGCCATTTCTCTACCATCAGGAATTAAGTAAGTTTAAAATTACAAAATCAATCCCACATGGAAATGTGAGTTTGAAGTGCATTGGCATCACCTGGATTATGCAACATAAAATGCTAAATGATGTATTTACATGTGCAGAAATCACGTGTAACAATATTACTAGAAATTTCCTCTTCGTATCAAAATCTTTAATAATGATATGATTGAAAAAAAACATAAGTCTATATATCCTTCCAGTTCCAGATTGGACTGATTTCTCCTGCTCTGCCACAAGCATGAGCATCTCGCTCACCACCTTGAGCCTCAGGCCATTTCTCTCGCAAATCATCACTCCTGGAGCACTTGGAGCTCTAGTCCCAAGTGAAGAATATCCAGACGGAATTAGTCCCAAGTTTGATATTAATCACAGAAACAACTTTAATTAACACTAGCTATATTATTATTATGCATGCTGAGGCTTTTACTGAGTTTGACTATCCATATGTTACTCTAGTGAATTATGATTACTTATCACGTCGTGTTATCGACATTTCTTCATACTAAAGATAGTTACCTTTGTGTTAATAGAAATCAAGAATATATACACATTATCTCATACATTCACAAATTAAGAGCACACATAGCGGTATGAGTTTTAGAAAGACTATAGTAAAATAAATTTGTGTTGAATTGAAGAATCATTTGATCCTAGGAATTTGAAAATTGAAATAGGTATTGAAAAGGGAGATTCGTCGGCAGAATTTACGTCGGCAGGGAAATTTGAAAAGGGAGATTCGTCGGCATAAATTACGTTGTTCCAAGGTTGAATGGGCCCCACTTCTCAACGGTTAAGTGGGCCCCTGATTAAAAGCCAAAGCACGTGTCCCTTACGTGGCCAACTGCCATTAACGGACATCTTCGCCCTTGTGTCTGCTGTACTACACTCCTCTCGTGGCATCACCCAATTGGGAACCTCTCCCAAATTTAACCCCTATTTCTTCCTATATCTATCCTCACTTTATCCATTACTGCACCTATTACTATATTTTACTACAATGATACATCGTAGGATAAGATTGTGGGATTTATCTACTATATCTTAATTTTGAATTGTTCCTGCCGTTAAGAGTGTTAGTAAATTATTCTACTTGGGGAAAGAAAAGCGACAACAAATAAACTGAATAGTAAGTTGAGAATTTGAAGAGCTTGATATGTTATACCATTTAATCTAACAACAACGAAAAATTGAATTAGCAAGTATAGAAAACACATGGAATTTGGTTTATATACTATGAATACAAGTGTCTAATAAAATAATAAAATATTTAATTGACGGACCAACTAAGATGTGTTTCGTCATTATTTAATTTGGACTTGTTTGTTACTATAATCATATAATGCAGGTCATATAAACAACATTTTATTTGCTTAATTTCAGTTAAAATCACAAAAGTAGTGGACTAGTGGTAGTGGGTAGGGTGCATGTGTGCTTTTAGCCGGTGATTATATTAATGCAAGCTCTAAACAATATTATATGAAGAAGTCGCTAGCAATTAATAGCTCATGTTCAAGTATTAATAGATATTAGCTAATTTCCGTTGGTCATATATATATATATATGAGCATGAGCAGTGCTAAATACGCATAATATGTGTATATATAATTGGATATTTTGGCCATTTTATATCATAGTCAATTACTAAGTCATTAATTTATTTTAAATGAAATAATAATTGAGACGATAATTTCCAATTCAAATTTCAACTTTTAAATTCAATGTTGTTTGCTTAACAAGGGATTTTATTTCCATAAATCAATTAAATGTATATATTTATAATATAAATTGTGTATATATTAATATATATAATAATATAAACATACATTATATATATAAACACATTTTATATGTATAATATATATAGGGGTGTATTAGCTAGGGTGCATCCACACCCTTATTGCATAATTAAGACGAAATATAGACCATTAGATTTGACGATGGATGGTCATGATCTCATGTCAGTTTCTATCATTATACTAACTAAACCGTGTCATTGAAGGGCATAACGGTCATCCATAAAAAATGGTGTATTACGTGTCATCCGAAATTAATGGGATTGAACAATCCCATGTATCTACAAAGAAATCCCGTGAATCATTATCGGCATAAGAAGTTATCATTAGTCATAGACGAATGTATCATTAATCATCATTAAACATATCATTATGAATGGATATGAATCACCCATAACTGTTTTCCATCAAAATCAAAATTCATAATCAATTAAATCTCCTTCCATATATTTCGGTTTTCTCATAACTGAAAATTACACCACAATTATGGGATTCAACAATCCTACGAGTCATTATCGGCATGAAAAGTTATCATTAATTGTAAATGAATGTATCATTAATCATCATCAACCATATCATTATATGCGTGGACATGAATCACTCATAATTCACACGAATGAAGTATAATTATCATAGAAAAATATATAATTATCAGAATAAAATAGTATCATTATCGGCATAAGTAGTTGTCATTAATCAGCATGCAAATCTAATGGATATTGCCATATCAAGAAAACTATTAAGAGAAAAAATTATTCCTTAAAAAACATATATTAACAAAACTGCATAAATATATAATTACTTATATACCCATGGGTGAATAGAATAATAAAACTATTGACACGTGGCTGAATTATATCCATCAAACCTCCAAATCCATGGTTATTATCTCTCTCACACACAATGTGTGACACAATTTCTCACCATTATATTTTAATTAGTTTTATTAAATTGCATGTAATACTTTATAAATTTATTTTCTTTAATTGCAAGTAATAGAGTGAGTGTCGGGTCAGGCTTTGGATGTCCCTTAGACAATGCCCATTTGTGACCCTCATCCGACCCAACCGAATTCAACTTTTTAATAAAATATTCATTTTTCTATCGTTCACATACACAATCCCCAACTTAATATAATTTATACTTCCATTCGTGACCCCAACACAACCTAATAAATTTTTTTATTTTTTATATATTTTTAATTATATATAAAAATATATAATTAATTTTAAGTTATTAAAATACAATAAAATTATATAAAATATTTTATATTTTAAACTTATAGTAAAATTTAATAAATATTACTATTCGCATAAAATAAAAATACAAAAATGAAAATTAGACAAAATAAAAGAAATGAAGTGCAATATATAACTAAATTTGCAAAAAAATGAGAGAAAAGACAAAAGGAAAAAGAAGGAAAAATTAATAAACATGGAGAAAAAAAACAGATAAAAAAGACGAAAAAGAAAGATGAAAGAAAGAAAAAGCGAGTGAAAATGAATAAAAGAGAAAATTATATAATCCAGTCATACGATGACAAGTGGATTTGACCCTAGAAAAAGAGAAGATCGTTGCCACCCTTATTCCACAAAGTCCACAAAGGGTTATGCCATTAGAATAATTTCACTAAGACCTTAAAAAATTGCAATGTACCATTGTTTTTTGATATAATCGGACAATATGGTTAATGTGTGAGTGTGACACTATTCTTACCATTATATCATTTTTCATTATTTTTTTATTTTTTATTTACAATTCTAGTAATACCTTTCTTTACATACTACCTATGTTTTTATAAAATAATCGCATTTTGTGATCGATGCATGATGTTACAATACATTATTTTTTAAATTAATATATTACAATCTAAAATTTCACTAACTAATAATGAGTTTTAACTTTGAAAATAATACTATCTCCGAAAACTTTGGAAATTATATAATTAATTAAAATTAGAGCATCCGCAACGGAAACTCTGTGGCGCGTTCCGGAGAGATGAGACTGACGCGGGATGCGATGGAGGGGTTGGGGCGGGACGGAAATCTCGCAAGAGAGGGAAAATTGGCAAGACACTCGCGAGCCTTTTTATTAATTTTTCATTTTTTTGTTCGTATATAATTAATTGTGTTGTATCAATTATAAAACCAAAGTTAAACCAAAGCATTAACTTATTTTCGCCCAAAGAACTTTCGTCTTTTTCCCATGAATGTAAAGTTGTGGATTTCCTTATTCATCATCCGATTTATCCACGATTAGTTAGTCAAATAACTTGTTGCATATCTGTTAACGTTAATCCCGATTTTTAAGGAACCAATCAATGGTTTATACATGGTAAATTGTGTAAACCAAGGACAAAAATATTCTACTACCGACTCCAAAACAATCAAACTAATTTGATCAAAGTTTAAAGGGTATTATGTGTAGATATATTATATATAAATAAATATATTATGTATACAGAGATTAAAGGCCGCCCCACCCACCTATCTTAAAAGGGTTAAGATATTAAATAAAAAATCAACTATTCCAAAAGAACTATATAATATTTCGCTTGTATTGTATGTAAAAGTCGTGAGATAAGATGCGGTCATGGGACGACGAAGAGTCAAATTTTGGGATTCAAAAAAATGAAATAAGACTATAATATACTGGATAATCATGCCTAGGACGAAATTGAGATTATTTGGTTTCATGAGCGTGACAGAATTCAAAGGATTCATTAGTCCCCCCACGTGGTGTGTGTAAATGAGATTTGATGTCTAAATTCTGCGGCACATGTAATGTCAGCATGCTCCTATCTCCTAAGTTACTATAAGATTTAGAAAAAGAGATAATTTATAATTAAATCTCAGATTTGGGATATTATTGTAAATTAGATTCATTTTAAGAATATTTTAATAATATCAATATTTTTTTTGTGATTTATAGTAAATTCATCCCTAACTTTTATACAAGTTTGGAATATAGATTTAAATATACGTTTGTGTTGAAATGATTGAGAACCTTTGAAGCCCATTTATTATTTGGGGATATCTTTATATATTTTCAATCTCATTGTGCGACGTCTTGCACTACAACTTGATCTATTAGATAACTTTTGATTCAATTATTTAACTGTCGAATGTTCGACGAGACATTTGGCAATAAAAGAAGGCTACCTAGACTATTGACCATTGAAGTTCTTAATCAATTTTGAATTTCAATATAGGATGAATGTTTATAACTTGACTAAAAAATTATGGTGAGAAAAATCATTACAGTTAAAAATTTGAGACATGATCGAAATATTAAAAAAATTGGGTGTGATTTGAAAAAACATGAGGCCTAAAGAAAAAAGGTGAAAAGAAAGATTTGGAGGTTAGGGAAAAGGAAAGTGGATAGGGCAAGTGGGGTTTGGTGGGTGAAAAAAAACAGAAGCATGTCAGATATTCAAGGGATTCACACATAGGTAAAGGCGTGGGACCCAGAAAGACAGAGAATTGACTATCTGTAACCCGGCAGTAGTAGGATAGCAGCAATGGGGTATTGGGGTTTTGGTGGATTAGATAACATAGATTAATATTAGATGGATAAGAGATAATCCGTGGGGGGCCCAGCAAGGCAAGACCGCCCTCGATTATTCAACCAACAGCCGTGTGTGTAACGTCAGATCTGGTGTGGGGCCCGGCGGTTAGTTGCATTGACATCGACGACGTCGGTTACACCGAAGTGGCGTGGCTGGATGGATGGGCGCCGCGCCGCGCCACGCCACGTCCCACAGACAAATTCGTTGGGCGCCTAGGGATCTGAGCAGGGGTGAGGTAGAAATTCCGGTTCGTAATAGTAATTGCCGAAAGTGGCCCGGCCAGACAGGTGGGACCCTCCATCTACCGTTGGTATAAACCATAAACGAGAAACAGCCAACCGCTACTTACGTGAACTTTGACCAAATCTCTCTCCAATTCATTTCCCCTTTATTATGTCGACAAGTTAATCTACACTATTTAGGAATATCCTAATTTTCTTCAAAAATTAACTGTTAATCCCAACTAACAATACATCTCTAATAACTCTGCCGCCCATTCCTCGCACTTACTTTAATTTTTTATTATTATATATTGAACGTTGAAATTAGATATAACTGACTCTAATCTGTTTTTTCTATAATGAGAAATTAGAGACTAAATTAGACACGTATACTCTCTTTGTACTGAGCTGATTAAGTGCTAAATCCACATAACTAGCTCACCGTTATCTTCACTTTTAAAATATTATCCTACCATGTTGTATATATTTAACTCTTGTGTCATGTATTCTCATTAATTTAACCTCAAAGATTAACACTACATCTTAACTGTACACATAAAACTAATTGTTCAACTTTAATAATGTACCTGTACGTGTTACATTTTTTTAAAGTTCAATAAATTTATCATCATGCATAACTCTCATCGTCAAAATATATCCAACAATTTTCGTCGTTATTTGTATGGATTTTGTGAATTAATTAATTATTCAGTGCAATATATAAGTGTCTGTACTAGTAATTGGACTCACCATACAAGTAAGGATGGACTGGTAAACGTCGGTCCTATATGATATATTAATGAACCTTACATACAAAGAGATACCATTCTTTCTCATAAAAAACAAATACCATTAACTAAAACTTAATACATTTATCCTTTAAAAAAATAGGAATACAATGACGACGTGAGCTGCAGAGTAAACACTAAACCCTAAAACCTCTTGGAAAATTTAATTTATTTTCACGAATTTTGCCATCACTTTTTTTAAAAATTAATAAATCATATGTATAAAATTAATAAATCAATTTTCTTTGCTCTTTCTTTTCCTTAACAAAAATAAGTTTAACTTTAAGTTCATAATACTAACTCTAATGCTGTGTTTTTCCTCATCACAAGTTCATCCAAATGTAAGATGCACCATCATAATTAAATTTGATTATGGTTCATCAATTTTCAATTAGAGTTATTAATCATTATATAATTAAATTCAATTATAATTTATTTAAGGCAAATGCACGGTGCATATGAAATTTAGGGGGTGAGCCTCTTTTTCCCCTTTGTTGGGTATGAACTTGACGTGAGGTTGCTGAGGGGCATTATTGATAAATAAAAGACTGAATCTTTATAGGTGAATTGATAGCAGAGCATCATCTGAAGACTGCGGCGCTCTACTATACATGCTGTTTTAATTATGGAGCTTTACTCTATTAATTAATTTATCTAATACGTATATATATCTAGCGTGATCAGGAAACAGCGTGGCGTTGAGGTTTTGGGTTTTTGTTAATGAGGACGAAGAATCACAAGAAAGGGTTGCATTGTTGTGCTATCGAACTTCGGTTGGTTGGTTGGGTGGGTGAGGGGGAGAGTGGTGACTGGTCTCAACTCTTTTTCTTATAGAGGGGGAGAGAGAGTGTGTGAGGAAAAAGAGTGCGTGGGGTGTTGTACCCTGATTTGGTTTAATTTTTCTTTCTTTGGGCCTCACCTTCTTATATAGCCGCCACCATTGCCTCCTTCCTCAGACCCCCCCCAATCTCTCTCTCTTTCATCTAAAACAACGGAGTGAGTAGATAAGCTTCTTGCTCTCTCGTCTCATTTAGTGGTTTAAGGAGAAATGAAGTACGTATTGGTCACTGGAGGAGTCGTCAGCGGCCTTGGCAAAGGCGTCACCACCAGCAGCATCGGTCTCATCCTCAAGGCCTGCGGACTTCGCGTCACTTCCATTAAAATTGGTTCTTTCTTCTTTCCCGCCCCTTCCCTTTTTATTTATTAATTTTTTATCTTCTCTCACAACTCGTTCATCACTGCAATGCATACATCCAATACTCCATAGAGGTTTTACGCCAATATGCGCACCCATTGTTTCGTTTTCGCTCCGTTTTTCTGCTTCCGGCTTTCATTTCTCAAACAGAGCTTTATAGCAGATTTCAATCGAACGATACATATATATATATATGTGTGTGTGTGTGTGTGTGTGTGTGTGTGTTTCTGTTAGAGGATGAACATATGCTCTCATTACTAGTTGTTGGCACCAACCGCGGTCTCACCCCTAGAGCCTCTGGCCACAGTTTTATCTTTCTCAATTTGTTTCTTCTCCATGATTTGGTCACTGCTAATTTACACGCCTAGGTTATATCGTCTTTCCTTGAGTTGTACTATGTTTTTTTTTCCCCTCATTCTTTTCTCCTTTCCCCTCTTTGCTCAGATCCTTATCTGAACAGCGATGCTGGGACCATGTCTCCTTTCGAACACGGCGAAGTGTACGTTCTAGACGACGGTGGCGAGGTTAGAAATCAGTTTACTACATATTGTTTCATCTTGTTAAACTATTCCGTCTCAGCTCATATGACCTTTCATCCTCCGAATAGTTTTCTTCTTCTTTGAGTTATTCAATTCTTTCTTCTGCTTTTCGTTGGGCTGTTGAAGTCATTTGCTTTCGAGTTAAACAATGTAAAGTAAATCAATAGTAGACTTCTGGAGCTGTTTGTGGGTCGAAGATATAATCGAATGTTTATATCTATTGTGTGTGAAATTTTTCTTTGATTGGGAAGGAGGTATGTTTCTCTCGAAAATGACTTCACCTTATTTTTAAAGGTGGACCTGGACCTTGGAAATTATGAGCGCTTTCTGGATATAAAATTGACACGAGACAATAATATAACTACCGGAAAAATTTACCAGGCAAGTAATCTGACCGATTTCTTGGTTTTTGTATGCTTTTCAAACTTGTTATCAACTTGGCCGAATAATTGACTCAATAGACTGCTCTGCTTCTGTTTTTTAGACTGTTATTGACAAGGAGAGGAGGGGAGACTATCTGGGACAAACAGTTCAGGTGTCATTCTGTCACGTCCAGCTTCTTTGTTGTGCCAACTTTTGGATTGCCCATTTTCACATACAAGTTCCTTTTTTTTTTTTTCCCAGGTTGTGCCTCACATAACTGATGCCATTCAAGAGTGGATTGAGCGAGCTGCTGCTATACCAGTGGATGGCAAAGACGGTCCAGCTGATGTTTGTCTTATAGAATTGGGGGGTACCATTGGTATGGCTTCTCATTTAAAATGGATTGGTAGCTGTTTATTTCATAGAGTTTGTTTTTCTTAACTAAAGTACTTGCTGCAGGGGATATTGAATCAATGCCCTTCATCGAGGCTCTTGGACAGTTTTCTTCTCGTGTAGGTAAGAAATGAGATTATGTTTAGTGTCTTGCTCATGAAAGTATATATGCAGCACAAAATCATCAATTTTATCCCCTCCTAAAAAAACTTAATATTATAGGGTAGTCTCTGTATTACTCATTGACCCTTGACCTTTCCAGGTGATGGGAATTTTTGCTTGATACATGTCAGCTTGGTGCCTGTTCTAAGTGTCGTCGGTGAGCAGGTACAGTATGTCACGGATTTCCTTTAGTGTCTTTTCCATTATAATATATCTTTGTATAACATGAGGAAGCCATTGGTTCTTACATGAGCAGAAAACAAAGCCAACGCAACACAGTGTTAGAGGTTTACGAAGCTTGGGTCTAACTCCAAATATTCTAGCATGTCGCAGCACAATGGTCTTCTCTCCCTCTCTCCCCCCTCCCCCTATCCTCCCTCCTAGGGGGAAACAAGAATTCTACGTCCGTTTTATATCTTCCATTAAAAATTTGCTTTGTTCTGTAGGAACTTGATGAAACCATCAAGGAGAAGCTCTCTCGTTTTTGCCATGTTCAGGTACCATGTTTGGAAAAACATTGCAATATATTCGTGCAACTTACATGCCAGGTCAAATCTTTATATTAAGTTTAATGTCAATGTTTTTTTTCCTTTCCAGAGAGAGAACATCATCACCCTTTTTGATGTTTCCAACATCTGGCGAGTACCTTTGCTTTTGAGAGTATGCACTATTACACCTTCACATGAATGTCTGCTTTTGAATTTCGTAGTGTATAACATAGGTTCTGTTATCTTTCCACTCAGGATCAGAAGGCTCATGAGGCAATTCTGAAAGTCTTGAACCTTAACGGGTTCGTCTAGCAAACATAATATTCTTCATTTATTCATTTGTGATTTTTTGGTGCAAGGAATTTTTCCACGTTCTTTCCTCTTTTTGGTCTTAATTCTTTGTGTACTTTGTCCAGTGAGACTAGGGTACCAGCTCTTGGGGATTGGACATCCAGAGCAGATCTCTGTGATATGTTGACTGATAGTGTAGGTTCTTGTCATTATCCAAATTTGGATTTTGAGTGATCTAGTGGTAATTTAACTAGTGGCCTTGGTGTTTTTGAATACCATGCATTTTTTTTTTCTTTTTCTTTTCACAGGTCAGAATTGCTATGGTTGGAAAGTATGTTGGACTTTCAGATTCTTATCTTTCTGTGCTGAAGGTAAGATAATTCCTTTTTCTAGTTTCTGGTATTTATGCCAAGTGAAATTAGCTTTACAGATTGCAGAACCATCGCAGCACACTATTATTATTTTGATGAATTTGTTATGCGTTCATGAGTACTGTTCTCAGAATACATAGTCTGGATACCTTGAAAACATGAGACATGCTATCACAAGTATTGTATTTAATTAATCAGAATTTTCAGAGAACTGGAATTGGTCCTGGAGGATTTAAAGGCATCTGATGAGTGTGGTATCTGATCTCTGATAATCTGGAGATCACACAAATTGAGATTGTGTCATTAAGCAATACAAATTAGTATCCCATCTGACCTAACACCTCTGTAATCACCATTAGAATGGATTACTGACTAAAAACAGATAACAATTTTGCCAAGTCCAGTGGTGGCTCAAGTGTTGAGCACATATGTTCTGATATCTGCTTTATACTTATATCTCCTCAGTGGGATCTTTGTAAATGTTTGGTTGGAAATGAGTGGTCTACAATGAGAGAGAATTTGGAGTAGCTTTTCATGACTGAGGGATACTCATGATATGAAGCAAAGCTACGCACATCATATGCATTGCATTCTCTTTTGTTTTTTAGGTTAACTTCACATGATGGTATCTGTTAGTGAGATGGGAATTTGCTAATGCTTACACTGCCAACTGTTTGCAGGCTCTTTTGCATGCTTCTGTTGCATGCCATAGGAAACTATGCATAGATTGGGTCCCGGCCTGTGATCTTGAAGATGCAACTCTACAAGAGGTTAAGTTTGTTTCTTTACGTATTTATTAATTCATTGATCTCTTGATTTATTATCTCACAGCTTGGCTGTGTCAACTTGCAGAATCCAGATTCTTACAGAAAAGCTTGGAAATTGTTAAAGGTCTGCATAGTTTATTCATACTTAATAATTGTATCTATTATGCAATATAAGATTAATTGAGCAACGTAGATTCTGTTACTTGTACTTGTTCTTCATCACATCAACAAATTTATTGCCTTATAGGGGGCAGATGCCATTCTAGTTCCTGGAGGTTTTGGAGACAGAGGAGTGGAGGGAAAAATTCTGGCTGCCAAATATGCCCGTGAAAACAGAGTCCCTTATCTTGGTATATGTCTAGGAATGCAAATTGCTGTCATTGAGTTTGCACGATCTGTCCTTGGCCTGAAGAACGCAAACAGCACTGAATTTGACCCAAACACTAAGAATCCTTGTGTTATTTTCATGCCAGAGGTTATGATACAATTATTGGAGGCTGCTTAACTTATTATAGCTGACAGATTTAATCACTTTATCTAATCTCATGATGGTGTCATATAACAGGGTTCAAAGACACACATGGGAGGCACTATGCGTCTCGGATCAAGGAGGACATACTTTCAGTGTACCTCCAGTAAATCCATGAGACTGTAAGTTTTTGTATCTTGGCTTCCAGTCCTTACCACTTGTACTAAAAAAGAAAAGAGAAAGGTGTTGACATGCTTTTGGATAGCATGTTGGAGCTTTCTTTAGCAAATAACAAAAGACCTTTTTAAAATCTTGGTTACTCAAGCACTTACCTCTACAATGCATATATAACTGGTGCGAACACTTTTCTTTTTTTTCCTCCAGATATGGGAATGCGAGTTTTATTGATGAAAGACACCGGCACAGATATGAGGTGCATGAAAATCACCATTTGTGCTATATTGTGCACATTAAATAGATCAAACTCCTAAAAGGTATACATCTTCATGATGTACTTACTGGGTTTATTGCTGACATTTTATCTTAACTTTGTCTAGGTAAATCCTAATATGGTGCAGCAACTGGAAGATGCTGGCCTCTCATTTACTGGAAAAGATGAAAGTGGTTGTCGGATGGAGGTAGTTCTTTAATCTAATTATGAGCTGCCAACTACTGAATGCTGCTTTCTTTTGGGTGTCGTTGTTTAATTATCAACTTTCTAGTGCAGATTGTTGAGCTGCCCGACCATCCATACTTCATTGGCGTTCAATTTCACCCAGAGTTCAAATCAAGACCAGGGAAACCCTCCCCCCTGTTTTCAGGTACTTTGTGTTGCCTTTGCAATATATGTCCTATGAAAAATCTGTTGGTATTTGATCTAAAGTTTTCAATGATGTGCTACTTCCAGATGAGAAACTATTTTATTAGGTTATGTTGATATCATTTGGAATAGAAGTATTTAGTTTTCCTTTTGGCAACAGGTCTTGTGGGAGCAGCTTGCGGTCAGCTGGATACTCTTTTGAAGAAAGGTTCAGTGAGAACATGCAGGATGAGCAACGGTTCATCACCAATAAAGGCACATTTCTATGAGAACGCAACTATGCTAACTAATGGGGCTTTAGATGGCATTTACTGCAATGGGAATGGTTTACACGCATAGCAAACTTTGGGACTGCAATTTGAGCTGATCATCATTCTGTTCCAGCATTTCTATGTGTAAAGAGATACTAGTATTCGTAGGATTTAGAGTTTTTTTCCATAGTGTGCAGTCAAATTCCGGTCTTTTAAACGGAATGCCGTAGTTGCAGCACATGCCTTGGAGCACAACAGATCGTCACTCTTGTGGTGATATTGGCTCAGGGCTTGCTGCCAATTTGCCTTCTGGTTGATATCAAATGAATTTTGTGGCTATTTGAGATAGTGTAACTGTGACTTCTTTTACTACTTTTGTGGATCTATGCATGCACATTCATGGCTTGTCCTAGTTAAGTTAGGTTTTTGGCATCGCAATCATATAGAAACCCATAAGGGCATGTATGAGAGATAATTATCAGGAAATCTACCGCAAGAGAAATTTCATACATGTATTGCTAATTTGACAGCTGACAAAATCATGTAATTAGGGGAACATAGTCTTATTACACATCCTCTGTGACACAAAAAACCTGAAACAAGATTCCTCTTCTATTCCCGTGAATGGACCAAAAAGAGTAGAACGAGTTAAGCAGCTACCCAGAAATGGACCTAAAGGATCGACTATTAGAATAAGAAGACAAACAACAAGCACAAACTCTACATTTAAACTCAGACCCACTCCTTAGGGTTGATACACGCATCCAAAAGCTTCCATTCCTCGCTACCTTCTTCTGGTTGCTGCACGCACAATTTCACACGCATTTTATCATCACTCATCCACACACCCAACTAAAAAAATATGAAGATTAACAAGCTGCTAAAGAGCTTACATGGTCATACTCCCATCGTGCAGTCAACGGAAGTGACACAAGTATACTTTCAATCCTCCCACCAGTCTTGAGGCCAAATGTAGTTCCTCGATCATAGACCTTCACATGTAAACAACTATAACTTAAAACTGAATCTAGCTTATCATCTTCTTGAAACATCCTTCACCATAACTTACCAAGTTAAACTCTACATAGCGTCCTCGACGTAGCTGCTGCCACGCCCTGTGTTTCTCCGTAAACGGCATGTCCTTCCTCTTTTCTATGATGGGTAGATATGCTGGAATCACAGAATTTGCACACTCTGCAATAGTTAAAAATAACCAGTCATAAAAAGAACTTCCTTGGTTGGTAAACAAGATCTGAGAACCCTTAGCACTTAGCTCTTACATTAGAGAAATAAAAGTTCAATAAGGACTGCCTTTCTATGAAATTACCGGTAGCAAAGGAGAGTAGCATATCTTGATCATATGCATTCAGATCATCAAAAAATATACCCCCAAGACCACGTCTCTCACCACGATGCTGCATAAAACATTAAATCAATGAAAATAAAAGTGTAGACATCAAAATTACAGACTTAACAAACATTGAAATAGATAAACACCATGAGACTTTTTTCAATGGGAACACCCATTGCATCATGTTACGTTCCAAAATCCCTTGGTTTATGATAAACACCATCAGACTTCACAGAGTCTGGAAATTCCAGCTATGTTCCACTTCATTCATCTATTGCCATGTCGACTACAAACAAGCCTAGTCTGTGCCTCCATCACAAACTTTTTAACTGAAGTTATATCTAACCAAAAGTTTGATAGTTTGGAAAGTTGTTGGGACACTTTTGAAAGCAAGGGTATTTTAGATAAATAATGATATTATGGAATATTTTTCCTAAATTTATACATATATGCTAAGATAATTGTCGAGAAAAATATCATCAAATAAATTATCCAATAAAGATCCCATTGCTACATTATTGGCCTAAAATCAAGTATTTTAAGAAAATATAAAAGACAACTTGTTTTGCTAGAAATAATATATTTATATACCTATAACACCGATTGGTCCATAATAGAGATCTAACATAAGAACTTTGCAGAAATTTAACTTATTATTTTACAACATGAAAGAATAATTAAAAGACTAAGTAAATTTTGTATCTCTACCGTGGATTACTTTTAATAAGTAATATGCTTAAAATCATTATAGTTATGCATAATTTTAATATTTGAAAAAGTTCTATTGATTAATTTATAGAAATGCACCAAGAATATAAACCTAGAAGCTTTTAAGGCTTCGTTGTGTGAAGTTTGGCACACAGTTCATGAACCAAATTGAGAAGGGTAATCTGATCATTCATGTAATTGGAGCTCTAATTTATCCATTATATGTTTAACCAACTTGTAACTAAATAGCAGTTCAAAGAAATCATACCTTAATGTAGAAATAATCATCACACCATTTCTTGAATCGAGGATAGAAATCGCTATTGAATTTGTCACATGTGGTCTTCTGAACCTATAATATTCACATAAGATTGACTGGTTAACTTATTTGATCAGTTCTATCATAAATAAGTTGTTCATGGCCCTATTTCCCAAGCAAGTGCGGAAACAAAAGCCAAAAATGGCATGAGCTTTATTTCATGGATTTTGTATAATAAATTATGCAAAGTAAACATCACTAATTTCAATATATACCACAAAAACCAGTTGGTTCAATTAGGAAGATATTGATGTTCATACCTGATGAAAATGCTTAACATCCTCCTCAAAAATGTATGCAGGAGTCAAATCGGTCCCTCCACCAAACCACCATTGCCTAGGTGCTCCTGGAGCATCTGTTCATCTCATCATTGAGCATCAGCTCGTTAGAATACTTTGCAAATTTATGATCTATCTAAAAGAAAATAAGATACAATTTTTTAATCTAGAATCTCTTAAAAGCAAGGTAAAGCCCTAGGAATGAGCCGCACTAACACAGCAGCTACACTTGATCCATCAACAGTAAAACCAATGTCTTCAAAATGGAAATCCTCTCAGTCCAGCTAGGGACTATACCAACCGCAAGCCTACACTTCTATACAACTGTCAGTTTCCATTTGTCATCTATTCTGATGCTGGTTACTGATTACTATGATTATTGCCTAACCTCCACTAGTCCTTTCTCCATCATTCCTCCAGGTTGCAGCATGTAATTTAGCACTTAAATTAAAATGATTGACAGCTTCTAAAAGGATAAAAATTTCAAGAGAAAAGTTCAAGTTTAGTTTTTCTTCACTGAAAAAACAAGTAAGATTTCACTTGAAGCGTACAAGGAGAAATTAGGCATTTTGCTGCAGTGCACAATGCATCTTCCGCTTGTATTAGTTACTGCATTTGCTCAGAAGTCAGCATAGATATCTAAAAGCATGAAACCTTCATCGTCTTGCTGACATCGCTAGAAGATGATTACACATGGGAACATACTTGGAACTATAACGTGATCAGAGAATCGAAATGATAAATCGTCAGAGGTACCTTTAGGAGAATCAGTCTCAAAATAGCGGTAATTAAAGTGCAAAGTTGGAGCGAAAGGATTCTTTGGATGAAGAACCTAGAGAAGTAGAAAAAAACAGTCTCATTAAGCACACTTGCAAAAGTAAATCACAGATCTATTGTGAAGAAATGAATGTGAGAAGTGTCCGGTGACATGAACATCAGAGTTCTGATTAATCCGTTTAGCTCAGTGGCGATATGAAAAACATAAAGAGAAAGGGGAGTTTAGTTAGGAAAATTACGGAGCTGATTCCAGCAGCGAAAAAGGGCACGGGACCAGGCTTAACGTTTCCATTTTGAGAGGGATTGGCCGCTCTATAAGCTTCGGGAGGCATAACTCCATAAACAACAGAGACATTGACTCCGGCCTTTTCCCAAACAGCACCATCCTGCAAAACTCTACTGATTCCGCCGCCGCCTCCGGGCCTAGACCACACATCTTCCTTGAACTTTCCGCCTCCATCAGCGGCCTCAATTGCAGAGCACACGCTATCCTGTGCCTCCCTGATCATCTTCTCGAACCTTGCTCGAATGGAATCGGGTGAATTCGAAGAATCCTCGTCAATTTCTCGAAGGAAAGTGGTGGGCCTTTCGGCGGCGGGGATTTCCTTCTCGATCATTGGGGATTGAGAAGAAGATGAAGACGAAGCTTGGATTCGGAATTCCGGCCTCCTAGAAGTAGGTAGTCTTGAGACAGCAAGGGGGAAACTCACAATACGGGCTGCGGCGGAGTGGGAGAAAGGAAGCACGGCGGGGCAGGAAGAAGAGGACGGCGCGGTAAGTGCCGGCGTGAGCATTGCCGGTGATGTGGATGAAGATGATGATAAGATGGGGATCGCTTTACGTTTGCTCTATTTGACTCCCGACGGGTAAATACATCTTTAGTGCAAAATATTTCAGTCATGTTTGTATAAGTCATGCAAAATCTTTATATCGTATGTCAACGTAATACATTCCGTCAATTACGATTAGACGCCGTTAGGTGGACTGCATACGTGGCATTCGAGCGTGTACGTGGTATCCGAGTCACACCTCCAACTTTCAGTGTATATACATCATTCATACAAAATGTTTCACCAGTATTTTATATTAGTACAAAAAATTTTCACCACTTAAAGTTTTCACTACTTAAATTTGTGCAGAGTTAAAACTTTTTGTACCAATATGAAACATTGGTGAAACATTTTGTACGAATAATATATATATATATACCGAATGTTGGAGGTGTGACTCGGATGCCATGTACACGCTCGAATGCCACGTATGCAGTCCACTTAACCACATTTAATCGTAATTAACAAAATGTATTAAACTGAAACACGATGAAACGTTTTGTACGACGTATGCAAACTTGAAACTTTTTGTATCAATATGAAACATGAGTGAAACATTTTGTAGTAAATATGTATTTACCCGACTCAAACACACTCGGTTTCACTCGGTGTCTTAGGCCATCAACAAGATCATTCATTCATTTACACTATTCATCTAGCTCTATTTTTTACTCCATTTTTTAAGTATCCATTCCTTTAATTATTTATTAGTTTCATTTTTAAATTTTTATACATTTATTATTTTTTATATTTATTACATATTTCAATTAAATTCAATTTTTGATTTAATAAAATAGACAAATTTCATTAAAATATTAGAAATTACATAATTAAAAACTAAAAATTACATAATTAAAAACCGAAAAATTACATAATTAAAAATCTTACGAACATATTATTAAAAGGGGAAAAATAAATAATGGAAATGTTAATCAATTGTTTCAAAGGGCCAAAACGATTTCTTCGATTAAATCGAATTGGAGCCGATTGTGGTTTACGGCATCACGCGACGACTCACGACGCCTTTGATATTTGCGGAATGATTGCGGTGCACCTTGATTAGGGGCTTCGCTTGCGGTCGAAGAGCCGGCATTATCCTCGCATTCCCAATTAGGAGCTGATGCAAATCAAATTATACAATCTTTTCCCTAAGGTTTCATGTATATTTATTGAGTTCTTTCACACTTTTGAGTG
>JAYDZE010024432.1:0-27732 GCA_034509125.1 Monilaria moniliformis
AACTGTCATGCATCAACATGGTAAAGTTCCAGCTTTGACGTTAGGATTTTGTTGTATAATGCCATAATTCAGCTAAGTTTCCTAACATTTGGTTCATTGTAGTTTAGGCGAAAGCCATAGCAGGTCGGTTGCCCTTCATTAACTGGATAGTGCTAGCGTGCGTATATGTTCATCAACAGTTGCCATTAAGGTGTAGTCATGTTAAAATTGTGTTCATGTTGAGGTTTAGCTTCTCTTATTTAAAATTTTGGCATTGACAACGAAGGCTCGTTATTAAATAATAGCCAAAGGCATAGTGTTTATATCTGCCGGCCTTCTTTCACTTTTTAAAGCTACTTGTCACAACGTTTGTTGATCTGAACGCTTGGTTAATTATGCCGACATCGACTAGTTCCGGAAAGGTGGCTGCTGCAGAATGTAACTGTTAATTTGTCACGGTTTTTTGTCAAGTGATTATGAATATATTTGCCACAGTTGCGCAGCTGCTTACTCAACTGGTTAGCGAAAAGTTGATGAAATAGGGGCAACAGTAGCCATTCTTCAACATATTCTCAATATATTTTTGAACTTGTATAAAGATATGTATTCAGTGGGTGGGAGTTTTTGTTTTTCGAAATTGATTTTTGATCATCTAGTGCGGACATTGTCGTATTATTTTGTAATTCGTTCGGGCTATATGTAATTGGTAAATCGAAGTAAAACCAGAATCCTATTTGTTGAGGGTGTCGATGTTTGAAGGTATGAGCATAAGGGGCCACCTTCGGCCAGGAAGAGACCTTAATATCAGGAATTAAATATTCATTTAGTTATGCAAATTATTGAACCGAAGTGGACAGTCTTTGACATCAAAATTTTGGGAATGTAGGAATGCCTAGTTTAATACGAAAGCTGCCTTAAAAAGAACTATAAAGATGAAGCTAGCATAAGAGAATGCACTTGATTCACCTAAACAAAGCGCTCTTTGCGACTTTTGTCTAATGAGACAGTATCCTTGATGCTTAATTTCTTGCTGCTAGGAACCAATGTTTTATTGTCCATTTTATTTTCTCTCAAGGAGTACGTGGACCATTTTTATTTTCTTCTCAAAAAGTACAAAATAAATTCTCAAATTTTTAGAAAATCCTTTGAATAGTTTAATAAATGAGACTTAAGTCCCTATCAAATTTTTTTCATTCTTTTTTTCTACTTTAAAATTTATAAAAATTAATAAAAATTGTCTTTAATTAATATTAGTTTCTCACAAACAAAATTTAGTTAATACTAGTTTCTAGTTTGATGAATTCTGTGACCTAATCCAATTTAGTTAATACTAGTTTCTCTCGCAAAATTATTTCTAATGCTTTTCGTAATTATGAAGCCTTCATCAATTCCATCATCATTGCCAAGTGTCAATATGAAAATTGATTAATTCGGGGACCATGGAATCAAAGCCCAGGTCAACATGTATTTTTATGTATATGCGTGTTTATACACGCATTCGCATAACTACTCTCCCAGTCGTATATTGTTACCTTGTTCCTGAGGGCAGTCCTTTGCTCCTGAGGACTCATCCCAGATGTTCGTTCATCTCTCTCCTTCTCACCTCCTTTTTCTTTGATCGTATTAAAAACCAACTAGTCTGAAAAAAAGTTCCGATCGTCCTAGTTCAGAACTGTAGATGAATTGCTGCGTTATCTGATAAAAACTCAGTCTTTTGGGTGTTTATGGGACAATTCCATCTCGTTGTGTCATGTTATATTGCTGAATATATTGGGCTTGCCTTTAAAAAAATAAAAGAAAAAAAGATGTGGTGCGTTTGGTTATGGCGAGGGGATGTTAATTTGATTTTCCCATTGTTTCACGTACTTGGTTCGTTTCTGAATTACTAAATCTCTGATTTAACGTGCAAGAGAAGCTGAGAACATTGATAAATGGATAAAGAAGATGATGCTTGGCTTCGATTTGAAGTCTTTCTGAATCTTTCTTATTTTAAGAAAAGAACTACGATTATGAACCCTATGACGTGGATCTAGGTATTAAACTGGTGTGAAATTCAATAATTCAATAATCTAGCAATTGCTAGATTGCAGAGTGTTAACAAAGAACCTCTACTTTTAACAAGATGATTTTTGTAGAAGGAAATTTTAAGTTCCTGCTGAAAACTGAAACTTGAAAAATATTAGGCAAAAAAGTTCAATGATTCACGATACATCCACTTATTGATGGAATAATGACATAAAATGGCCCTTGCTCTGGTCTCTTATCATGGTCGTCCACTGACACTCTCTATTATGACTTTAAGATCTTGTATCATAGAGATTCAGGTCAGGCTTACTGGGAAGCTGTTGAGATATGAGGTTCCTATTGTTGAGTTATTTAATAACCAAATTAGTTGTTTGATGCTATTCGTATCCAATATATATATGTATGTGTTTTTTCATGTGTACGTGTGTGTAATTTTATATAGGCTATTTCTGGCAATCAAAACCATTCTGGGCCTACCCTACAATGCATGTCTACATCATTGTTGTTACATTGAAAGTTCAAATGTTCCACCCATCTCATTTCATAGTTGCCGGTTAAAGATATGAACTCTGGCATGAGATCATCAGATTTCACAATCCCTGAATCTTGTATAAGATAATCAAAGTTCGTCATCCTCTTCTATCTAAAAAGCTAATTGGATATTGCATTGCATTACGGTGGAACGAGCGTTTTATATTTATCTAACACTGTCGACATTAGAATACTCCCATTCAAGAGACGGATCTGCTTCTGATTTTCTTTTTAGAACAATGTCCTTGGATTTGTTGGTCTGTCTACAGCTTTAGTTTCTTTCTTTGCTGGCTATTAATTTCTAATATTTTCAATCATAAGTAGGGCATGGATACTTTAATTGCTTTAGTGGAGCATTCTCTATTGGTGTCCGGGTCAGAGGCCTTCTCATCTATGCAAGAGAAGAATATCTCACTTTCTGAAAACTTTAGTTCAAAAAGCAGCAAATGGGTCTACTTCTTCCAAAGCGAATTTGCAACTGTTGACCCAGCGCTTGTGGATGTATGTCATTCTTATTGGTCTGATTGAAATTTGAAGTACGATAGTGCTCTGAATGCATTCTCCTTTGCTGTTGACTCTTGCTATTGATGCATGTGATTGAGATTTTAAACATCCAATAGTCTTAAGTGGGAATTTTGCGCACAGAAATAAATACCAACAGTTGTTCTTTGATCTTTGGTTGAAGGATTTCGAGACAAATTTAAAGTCCATACTTATAATTCTAGCGGTAGCTGTTTTCATTGAAATCCCACTCTTGTTTTTCAACTATTTTTCGAGTCATTTCTGTGGATTTGATGACATTCTGAGTACCTACCTGCCAATCACATGTTTGATCCCTTTGTCTGTCAGCCTAATATTAGTTATTTGAACTATTTGATGTGTCTTCTCCAGAGGCTTTGGTAAGGTCTAATCTTTGAACTTTTAGCTTCGTCCAGATTTGCAAATAAAGATCTTGGATATGGTAAAAGGTATTGTACAAAGAAGACCTCCAACAGTTCTTGGGGCCCAACTTTATGCATTTCAAGATTTGTAATGGAACCTTCTTTTTACATCCATTCTGGGAGTATTCTCTTCAGAATTCTACCACACTGTTCTATAAGTTAGTATAACTTATTTGTTGAACGTTTTCATTTTCTTATAATTTTTTACTTTTTAGTTAAATAGCATTTCAGTGGACAACATTAAATATGTTCTAGTTGGGTTGTACCTTCTATATGCATAGAACTGTTTTATCTTGAATCGGAGAGGGAGAGAGATGTTTTATCTAGAGATCGAAATGTTTCTGGCCTCTGTTTTATAAAATTTCTGAATGGTGAAAACCTGGTTTATATTATTATGTACCTCTTCTTATACCCGAAAGAGTTTCAGAAAATTTTTCTGTTTTCCTGTCTAATTTTTCAGTTGCCTTACCATTTGTTGCTCACACCTTTCTTCGCAATTTTTCCTTGTCTCAAGTTAGTCGGTACCGATGAAGCAACAACTTGTGTAGGTATATCCATAAGAAATAGCAAAAGTGGAATGTAAGTGCTAATGTGAAGCGAGTTTCTGAAATGCATATCCAGTACTATTGTGGATATCATCTGCAGTTGTGATCTTTGCAGGATATCTGTTGCTCATATGGTAATCCCAAGAGTTGTTGATGGTGGTCTAAGTCAGATGCTATCTTTAGTTGCCGATCATGATTCTGATGCTCTGTTGGATATGCCATTTTCATGCTGATTTCTGATTTATATTTGAACTCTCGGTCCTTTTCTGGGCGTAACTTGTGCAAGGTCATGCCTTGTCAGGTGCATCTGGTGGGTGGTTTTGACGACATCTCATCTCAAGTATGGCCACATTTCCCTGCTTCCCATGTTTTTTGTTTACCTGGCCCCTGCTTCCTGTGTTATTTACTAAAGATTAATTACATTTTTTTGGAACTTTCATGCAGCATTCGTATCTTGCTGCAACTGCAAAACGTCGAATGAAATCAGCAGGCAATTCCTATCCTTTGCGTGCTAAGATAGTCGATGCTTTAAGGAATAGGAGTGAAAAATTTCAGTTCAAACTCTCCATGTGCTTGGATTTCAGTTCAAACTATCTTATTTTTCCATGGAGTTGTGGTTAGCCTCAACTATTGAATTTCTCATAACTATATCCTTTTCCTATGTGTTGATCAGAAGCTTATATTTTCGGCAAGCTGTTTTAAGTTTGTTTGTAAGAAAGCTTTGAAGGATAAGTTCTTTGTGCAATTTGAATACTTCCAAAAAGTATCTTTTTGGTGATATTCTCATTGTCTTTTTTTTTATATATTGGAAGTCCTTTTTTTCTCTTTATTTTCAGTTATATGTGTAGGTTGTGTACTGATACGAGTGTTACTGCTGCAGATGGAAACCTCAAGTGGATCGATCAGCCCTGCAAGTTTTGATGGAACTTCAAGATGCCCTGATGATATTATCCGGAGAACTTGAGTACTGCATCTTTCGAGGATCCTAATTGGAGGGGCAAGTTGCTGGATACATATGACACTAGCACTGACCAGTTTGTTATTGCTCCATGCGCTTGGTAAAGTTTTTTACTTTGGTTTTTGCATTTGCTTCATTGTCCAATATATGAAAGAAAAGCATTGTCCGAGTTCTTGCAATTCTTTTTGGTAGATTAAGTCGTGCTACCTTACATATTAATAATCTACTGCCTTTTTTTTTTTTTTTTCCAGGACTATACTGCAGAAAAGCATCGCACTGGCCCTGCAAAACCTTTCTGATGCGGGAATACTACTTTCTTGTTCTTCTTCACCTTCTGCTGAGGGTCCTGATTTTGTCGATAATGAAAGAAGGTAAATACGTGTTTGTGATAATGTATAATGGGTAAGTTTGATCATGATTTGAGAAACCCTGGATGTTGAATGTTTGAGGTGCAATTAAACTACCGAACATGGTTCATTGAATTTGTAACAAACTTGTATCATGACTTGTGTCTACATTCTACAATGTATTAGTAATTCCAGAAAAAAACTGCTACTTTTGTTTTTCCAGGATGTGGGATCAGACACCCTGATTGGAGGGAAGCTTTTCCGTTAAAGGCGTCTCGTCTATTCCACAGGACTGCACGTGGAACCTGGGCTCAGATCATAAGAAACGACGCTCAAGACTAGCTACCAACCGGATCTTTCACAATTGTTTTGTAGTTTATTGAACCTTGTAGAGGACCCTCAATGATTTAACTTACTGCTGTTTGCTTCAGATTCTTTTATCAGATTTTACAGGGCAATACATTTTGGGTGTGGAAACACCTACAAAATCTGTTTCTAAATTTAATCTCAAAAGTAAGGAAATCAAACACCATTTTCTGCGCTCTTATTCAGGACGTTTACGAGCAAGCCCCATATATGTTTTATCGTTCTTCTTTTTGGTCCTGGAAAGTAAAGAAAGAAAGGCACGAAAAGACAACCTGAAGGAGAAACTAAACGCGTCTCGACAAAGTAGATTTTCAATTCAGCAACCATATATTTGGCTGTTTACAAGATGAAGTCGCTCCGACATTATTTGCATTATGCCTAAAGGCCCTAAACCATTTACCCATTGGAAAGATCTCTGAAGGGGACATAAAGTTTAACGCAAACCCAGTATTTGATGTCACAATAATAGAAATGATTATCTGCTTTTATGTCTAATACTAATGATACCAGTGAATTTGTGCTCTTTTCTCCTACAAATGTTAATAAGCAGATTACACAAAGTGGTTAAGCCAATGAGTTCCGTAATTCAGTGGCAGAATGAGCAAAATGGCATCTCTCCCCAAAAGTGCACAATCCCTTGGGGAATTTCTCGCACATTTTTTTCTTATAATGGCTGCTGCTGCTTGGTGGACCGCCATGACTATACGAGCCCCCCATAGAATGATGATTCTCTTGATGACCGGAGGAGGAGGATGCACCAATATTCACAATGAGTTGGTGTACCATCGAACTAGCCTCCTTTATCTGATCGAATGTTCCCTCAAGCTCAATATTCCGCTGACTCGGATCTGTCTCGTGCTCCTTTATGGAAAGCTTAACACCAGTCTGCCGACAAATCTGCTTTGAGTTGGCACCATTTTTCCCAATAATAGGCCCAGCAAAGGAGGCGTCAATGCTGATTTTAGCAGTTGCTGATGCACCAAAGTTGCCAACAGTATGTTGGGATGCTTCATGGCGTTGGGAATACCCACCTCTCATTCTTTGATCTTCGAAACCTGGAGTGGCTGGCTTGCCAAGCTCCATCTCGCTATGGGCAAAGTGGCATTTGTTGCCATATCTGCACCCGTCAGGAGTGTTTAACCTGTTGCATAGCTTTGTTTTCATGTTCGGAGCTTGGGCATCAGAAAAAGATGCATTCCTTCCAACAGGAGCAGCAAGATTTACACCACTATTTGCTAACTGGGTGTGTGCATTGTACCCAGGAACATAATGTTGAAAGTGACACGCATCACCAAAAGAGCACCCTGACGTGCTGCAATCAACAAAAAATAGAAATGAGAAGCAAGATGCAAATTATGATCATAATCCAGTCAAATCATTATCTAAGTCCCATTAACTGGGAAAGAAAGTAATGGACTAGAAATGCACAGTATTGATATTGCATTATTACAGTGTGCAGTAATCAACATAAATGAATTTCCAATATTATTTTTTAATTGCAAACCTGACTAGTCTCCATGAAAGATGATACCAAACCTACCCACATACAAATGGATAAAAATAGGTGCATTTTGCATTCTTTTGTTCTGCTTTTTCATCAGCCAGTTCACATATGACACATTGTGAGGCAGGAACCAATGATTTAAGCTTTAACCACTCAAGGAAACTTGTACCAACTTATGAGTTTACATACTATTCGGTTGCTAGTATTCACAATTTTTACGCAATAATATACTTCAATAATAAAAGCTTATGGTTACATAGATTAAGATTATAACCTGAAAAACTTCGTGCATGGCTTTGATTTGCTTCCTACACCAGTTGTAAACGAGTCCATTTCTGTACCAGAAAGTTGATTTCTTTCTTCAGTTAATATTTCAATGACTTTTACATCCATCCTTAAAGAACATCCACGTCCAGTTATGATGCCACACAAATGGCAGATATCTAAAATTTTACCAACATAGTGTTTTCCTGATAGACTTGGGAAAACTTCTAATTAATCATCAAGTGGCGCCCAATAAAAATTGACAAGACAAGGGAAGGCCAATAAACAAGATAATAAGGCCTAAAAAGAGAACATAAATAGCTAAATGGATGGGTATTTTCTAGAAAGTTCTACACAAATATACCAATTTAGATGTAGATTTCCTTAGGTTAATATTAACATGTCAATTTTATCCAATATACCCAAACATTCCTTTTGTAGAAAAATAAGTCAAAGTCGTTGGGATCTGCTTGGTAGTGCACTCTTCACAGTTACCAACACTAACGTACGCCATCTTACGGATCAAATGATATTCAACTTTAACAAACACGCAAGAGAGGCCAAATCATCTCATAACCAACAACTGACGTAAAGCATCGTACTAAATCCCAAAGAAAGAGCACAAGTACAGAAATTCGACATCACATACCAAAAAATAAACAAATATATCCGCTATTTAATGGATAAAACGAACAAAGTATCGAATCGAAAAAAAAAATACTTCAATGTTAATTCAAATTTCTAACCTTCCCTCGACCTTTTGAAGGCTCCATTCCCAGAGAAAGCGGTGTCCGGTCTGCCTCTTTTGCGCCCGAAATCCATTATCACTGCTAGATCTATTATATATCAAATATTAAAAATAAAAATAAAAATAGAAAGAAAATAAAATAAAATATTTCTCTGTGTAGAATTGAGGGAATTTAGTTTTGAAAACAAAATAGCAGCAAAAAAAACCCTAGGGTTTGGATTTGGGGGCGAAGGCGTTGGCTGCCGGAATTGAAATTGAGAATCAAATTCAGTTAGAAGTGTGAGGCTTTTCAGCCGCTCCAAATATTAGAATAATTGGGCCTTAGTTGGGCTTGGCCCACATACATACCAGCCTTCTTTCGTTGACATATGTATTGATTATGTTTAATTTGCACTTTCAAAAAAAGATTAAAAAAAAAATTGTTGTACACTCCAAAGCTCATGATTAGTTTGGATTTGAGCAACTCCCATTTACAGATGAGTGTGGTCGATTTATTTTATCTCCTCCTTGCGCGTAAGATGATTTTTAAAAAAAAAAAATTCCAGTAAAATTAATTACAAACAACTAACTAATCTACTAAATCTCAAATTTGAGAGTTAACATTTCTATGGAAAATTATTTTACAATATGATTTATAATTATATTAAATACTTTTATGGTTATAGTATATGAAATAATTTTTATATAAAATAATTTGTGATTAATTTAATTTAATTTAATTAATTTTTTGTACAATTTAAATAATAATATCTCAATTATTTTCGCCAATTAATTGTTTATTTTCGGACGAGAAATTAGAAATACCCTTTTATACAAATTTGAATTTGATAAAGTGTCATATAAATGATTAAAATATATTATTATAATTATTATATGGAATTAAAAAGATAGAAATGAAGGTTTAAGATAAATAAGAATAGAAGATTGTGACGCCACATAAGATCGCAAATTAAGGAGAGAGCTTGAATCAGTGATCACATTATATAATGATAAAAAGGTAGAAATGAAAAATTAAAGATGAATAAGATCAGAGAATGTAGGTGAGGCATAATTGTGGGCGTTGACTTATACATTTCTAAACTTGAGTGGGATTAACTAGGAAAGAGTTTCAATGAAGCACTAACATTCAACTTTGTTGTCCAAATCCAGAATTTTCGCTAACCTAATCATCATCAGATATGTTTCCATAATAAATTAATATTTTTGTAAGAAAGTGATGATGACCAACCATCCATTTTCATTATGGAGGGTGGCTGTCAGTAGCAGATCCAAGAGGGGGCGGCCGACTCCACCGACGGATAAATTTCTCTTAGCATTACCATAAAATCGACATGGTCACACCTCCTCCGATGACCGGATCTGCTTTTGTTGCGGCTCGAAGCTTGAAAATGTTTGCTTCTCTGGAAAATTTTAAGCTTGAAGAAATCGTATGTGTTAGGATCTGTCATTGTTGCGATTCGAAGAATGAAGATAATATCATACAAATAAACGTTATGAAGCTACTAAAAGACTTTTCAACCGTAGCATTTGGATTACGCCGGCTCCATTTTTAAGTTCTGGATCCACCACTGGTGGCTGTATGGTAATTACTACATAGGGTGGATTTTGAAGATGGAGAGATGAGATAATATCAATGTATTTAGAAATAAGTTTCGATGAGATAAATTTATATATACTATTTAAAATTTGAAAAAGTACAAAATATAATTTATAAACATATTTCTTTTTGAATTGTATGGACAATCATCAGGGCCAGAGGCTTCGGCTCCATCCCTGGTCACGAGTAAATTATATTTAAGTGAAAGTAATACTATATTTTCAGAAGAGAGTTCAACCTCAATCTGAAGATATTATTATATTAATACATGGTTTTGACGATATTTGGCAAAAGATTACATGACTCAAACACGTTTGCAAAAATTATGACGCTTTCTGAATTTTTAGGGTTTGCAGTCCAAGCAATCTTGGTGGATAATCAATCTCCAATGATTATTGATTAATGTTTAATAACGTGCGAAAAGGTCTATGTTAGCCGTGTTTAGGTAGAATCCTAAAGTTAAATAATAATTTCCGGTGTTCACTTCACTTGTTCAATAAAAATCTATTACTTTTATATTTAAACGTCTCAAAACAAGGCCAATGTTTCAAGAAACGTCTCAATTTTGACATGGTGATGCTTGAGGTTGGTTTTCTCTCTCAACTTCATTTCTGCAATTATTTTACAAGTATTATTATTGAATTTTTAGTGTCGGTGACAAAAAGAAAAGAAAAGAAAACATAAATTTCTTAATGAAACAACGTTGTTTTGAGCCTAACCAAATGACGTCGTTTATATTACTAGATATTTTATCCACGTAGATTTTTCCGTCCACCCCATCAGCTTTAATTTCACCGAAATTAGAACGTGTGGGACAATTCAGTAAAATTGAAACATTATGATTCTAAATTCAAATTTAAAAGCTCGTGAGACTAATCAGAAATTAACACAGTTTTGCAATTTTGGTGGCAATTATCATTTTATGAAACGATAGGTGAGTCATGAATCCAGATGTTGGCCAAAATGATGCACCTAATTCGACACTCAAATCTTCACTAGCTAAGATTCTTTGTGTGGTTGTTAGTACATTAGAAGAAATAATGCTTTGCTTTTGAAGAAATTTCAACTGATAAGAATGAAAAGGTTTGACAGTGAAACAAAATGTTTGATATTTTGTTTTTCTTTTCCTATGTCTCAACGCCAAATTAAATACATGGTTTCGTTTTTCAAAACCCAAAAAATTACAAATATAATGGCGTGTTGAAAATCGGCAGCTTTTCTTATTTTCGTGGAGATTTCTTGCAAGAAAATTGGTAATTAGAAACCACCACGAGTATGACTACCTATCATCTCTAATTTTGACTCTTTAAGATGAATATATATGATTAGGTCTCTGCCTTCACGGACTATATTTATATGTTTATTAAAATAAGTATGAGTGGTGATCGTCTCAAAATATTTTAATACTTCCTTCCTCCCAATTATTTTAAAGACAAATTTCTTTTGAGGCCGTCCTAAGATAGTTGCACTTATATAAAAATAACTAGCATATAACTTGTCGAATAATTCGACGAAAAATCACTTTACATTCTAAATTGATATGCATACATCATATTCGATTGAATTTAGTCAAAGAACCATTTTATATTGTAATTTATATAACAAGAAATGTAAAAACAACTTTATATTTTGTTAAAGTTAAATTACTCGAGTTGTTGACCACGGTAGAGTATGATGATGAAACAAAACAATGATTATATGGTCCAACCAGCCTGAATCGTTGATCGTAATGGAGCACTATGATGAACTAAAATGACGAGGCTAGCTAGTATTCAGTAATCGGAACCCATCTAAAATGCACGTATCAATACTCATCCCAAATCTGATTACAAGTGATTATGATAGTTGTTTCTGTCTCAAACCTGTAGTAATACTTGTTAATTACCCACAACCAAATTTAATTTATAAGTTGTTACAATTACTAATTTCACGTTGCAATAACAATTTAAACTCTACAAAGTGAACACTGATAATAAATTGAATATTAACAAAAGATTGTATATGAAAAAAAAAATATTCATGTGTAATGTTCAAACACGTCAAATTTACATATCTATCCCGAATCTATGCAATAATTAGAAAGGAAGTTTCAATTGTCAAATCAATTTGAAACCAAAAATAGTGAGGGTATTTCTATCATTAATTCAACCATTTTCCTCTATGCATTATAGATTGAAACATTTAGTGAGATGATATAAAATTGCAATATTCTGAAAATTTTCGCACAAGCAAAAATTTGTGAAATTATGCACCTATTTCAAATATCGAGATTATATGTGACAACCGTAGAAATCTATATATATACCATCATTTATGACATACTATTAATTTAACCATCATAAAAATATTTATAATAAAATAAAAATTATTATTATAAAATAAATCATCATATATATATATATTGTATAGCATATTTAATTTTTTTCTCAAATTTCAATTTTACTCTTCATATTGAATTTATTTACAAATTATGTGCAGAAAATTGACCCCTATGATATCTTTATTAAAATCTTGATGATTCATTACTTTACTTGATATTATCCATAATTTAGCACAATTTTGCAAAAATAATATTATTTAATATGATGATATTTTTCATAAATATATCTTTTTATATCTATGATATTTTATCATAACAAATGATATAATGAAAAAGTGTTTTCATTTTGTCGTCTTGATTTCGATGGAGGAAATACTTGAGTAATTTGTTCCAATGTCGATGAATATCTTACTATCGGTTTTATTTTGAAACTAAATTTGGCGTGTATATATCACTTTTACATGTACACTGAAACCTACTCATCAAATATTTTATTATATTAAGTGTACTATATTTTTTTGTAATACAACTATGAATGATGCATAAAAAAATGAGAGTCTACTATTTTTCGTGATTTAAAATATTTTTTATTCAAATTTTAAATATACATATATTAAATATATGTAATTGTTACAATCATTGATTATCTATATACATATATTAAATATAAATTGTTACAATCATTGATTATCTATTGCAATAAAACTCAAACATTAAATAATAAATAGTATAAATACATGCTAATTACTTATTTCTATCTTAAATAGGTATAGTAATACCAGCTAATTATTCAAATCCGTTTGAATTTATAAATAAAGTAGTTATAATAATTGATTATATGTTGCAATTATAAAATAAATATTCATAATAAATAGTTAAATTGCATTATTTCATTTTGACTTTCAATTGGTAAAATCTTATGAAATATTAATATGGGATTCAAAATTCGTTTAAGTATAATTTTATATAGGTTTCATTTGGTATTTACGTTTTCTTTTTATAATTTAAATTTTGAATCTGTGAAGTCTCGTGAAAAATTAATGTGAAATTCTCATATTCTTTTAATTTAAAATTTGAAGTTTTATAGCTTATAAAAAAAATTAATGTCTGAGTCAAATTGTATCATTTTATTTAAATTTTCAATTGGTGGTGCAACTCAGAATCTTTGATTATCAAAGCATGATGATGAACTGGAATTATGAGGCTATGATTCAACAGTCGAAAATCGTTTAAAATGTTTATATTTACGTCCTTAATCCGACTCGAACTACTCAAGCTCATAATATAAACGCCTATAACATAAATGGTTCTAATACTCATTTTCATCTCGAATTCGTATAATAACACCAATTAGTTATCTAATCTATTTTTAATTTTTAAGTGTAAGTTGTTTTATTTAGTCTATGTTTGTATTGAATTCCATGTATTTATATACGTGTGATGCGTTCATGTATGTGCAATATTTTAATTTATTTCCATGTTTTCTATGATATTGTAGTCTTTTGGTGATAAAAAATATGAAATTGGATATGTGATACGATTTTATAAATAAAATATGAAATTAAAAAGGTATAAATAAAACATTTAGATAAATAAGAATAGATGAAAATGAAGATGTCACGTAAGACCTCAAAATAAGAAGAGGACTTGAATCACTAATCGTATTAGGTAATAATAGGCAATTTAAGTGTATTACTAGGAAAAATTAGGGTCACTTAATTGGCCCCTATTTTCCTGAATTTGGGTTAATCCCCTTCCCCAAACACCCGATCACTCGCTCTCGCTCTCGCTCTCACTCAATCCTTTTTTTCGATCTACCTCTTACTCTCTCGAACATTCTCAATTTTGTGTGGGTGTTACCCCTTGGTGATATTGAACCATTTCTCATCAATAAGCATTGCGTTGTGTGCATAAACCCGATCCTCTTGAGTATGTCGTCTAATTCTAATACTTTAAGGGAGAATCTCATGCGCAAGAGCTTGCTTGGGGCTGTTAAATCAGGCTTTATGGCTAATGTATGAGCTTTAATCAACTTTGAATGCACCCATCATCCTAGTGTGCTCATACTTATGCCTAAACTATCTGCTAATTTTCCATCATTTTTGCTATATTCGAGAGTTGAGAGTAATGTTAGGTCATTACTTTATGACTTTTTCAAGTCTTCTTACCATTTACAAGATGAATGACTTTTCCTGTTTGTTGTTGAACTTTTGCAGCTCTTCCCACAATAGTGTCACCGTTTGTCCTGAGATGGCGAACTTCAATTGAGTTTCCAAAAGCTTGCCGTCAATATGGTTTCCACACATGCATGACTCAAGAATGAATTGGACTACTTGATTTATCTTTGATTTTCTGTTGTAGATGTGTGATGACTTGGCCGAATTTGATGGTTATCTAGACTTGTTCGTAAGCTTCTGTTTGAATTTTAGCAGCTACATTTGGATTTTTTTATTTCATTCCGTAAAGGCAAAGTTGGCTTTGATCTGGCGCCAATTATTAGCTCATAATTTTCAATGAAGTTTCCGATATTTTGGTTTACATATCTTGAAATTCTTTTTTTTTTTTTTTTTTTTTACATTTTGGCAGGATAAAGAAACGCAATAAAAAAAAGTAAAAACTAACTAATTAATTAAATTTATAAAAATTTTGATTTTTTTCAGATTACTTATGAAAATATTTCATTATAAAATTATTTAAAATCATTAATTATAATCTATATAACTACAAACACACTTAAAACACTAAACACTAGCTCCTTTAATCTCGTGACCAAAAGTTTTGCCTCAAGTTCGTTGAGATGAAGGGAGTAATATTTTTGAATGTAAATATATGAGGAATGTTGGTCTGTAAATACACGAACCCTGGTCGTTTTCTAAAATTACACAGAACTACTTTTTCTTTTGAGAAAAATTTGCGAATTTTCGATTTATTTGATTTGAACACAAAATTGAATTATCCATATTTAACGAATATAAGACTTCAATCTATACTCAATATTACCAATATTGTTTAGTTAATAAAAAATCAAGAATCATATCCATGATAATGAACACCAATGTATAATTGTATTATCCTACCCCAGTGGCAGATTCGGGGGAGGGGGCGACCGACCCCCCCACAGCATAGTCGCCGATCGGATATGCTTTTGTTGCGGCTCAGAGCTTGAAAATTTTCTCTTCTCTCTGGAAAAAAAAAAGCTTGAAGAAATCGTATGTGCTAAGATCTGCCATTGTTGCGACTCGGAGACTGAAGAATACATCGTGCAAATATATGTTATGAAACTGTAAAAAGCCCTTATAGAATGAGATTTTAGCGAATGAGACTTTTCAACCTCAGATCTTGGATTACGCCCCTCCATTTTTAAATTCTGGATCCGCCATTATCCTACCCAGTAGTTAAAATTCATAAATAAGAAATACAAAAGTAAAATCATATAATACCAGTCTAAAATCATATAATACCAGTCTCTACTCTACGCACAGTAATAAAAAAGAAGCAAGTCTCGATGCTAACCACAACAATGATTTATTTTTATTAATTTATTGTTAGAAATATATTCTTTATTTCTTGTTGGTACATTCTCATACAATCCCGCGATGACCTCTGTCCCATCGCACATAAAAAAAGAAAAGAAAAAAAGGACAATAGCACAATTAATATAATAGTTAAATAAAAACAAAATCCAGAGTCAACTATCTTAATTCTTAAGTTTCTCAACATATTCATTACGTGTGCATGGCTAAAAATCAAATAACCTAAGTGATGCAACTCAACCTTATCTTGAGTAGGACAAAGGGGCCGTCATCGACTTTTCAATTCTTCAAAAAGTACCATAAATAAATTGTTCATTTATCACTAACTATAAAGGCATTTACAGATAATAATGCTATCTTCTCTTTGCTGATTGGTTTATCTGTGTTAATATTGGGTACCACGTCATCCTTTATTTCATTAAATATATAATTTGACTTGTACGCACCGTCATATACAGTTGAGAACAAGGGGGTACAGCTGTACCCAAAAAAAAAATAGTATTATATTATTATTATAATTATATAATAATATTATTAATTTAGTAATGTACCCCCATCTATTATACCTAAACCTAAAATTCTTAATTCTAAGCTCTAATTTTCTTACTAGTTTTCTTATCAATTGATTTGAAGAAATGAAAACTTGTCGAAAAATAAATTAAATGTTATGTAATTTTATTTTGTATTTTGAAATGTATAATTTTAAACCATAATAATGTTTCAAAATGTACTAGTTTTATAATTTATGTTAATTTTTTACGTGTTATGTAATTATTTATCGTACAACTCGCAGCCCCAAATTAAAAATCTTGGATACGCCACTGCATGTAGTCATTGCAAAATCAATTGGATTCATACTATGTAAGGCAGTTAACTCTAAAAAATCAATAACCTAAAACAGATATCTTTGAAGCAGAATATTTAATCATATATTTATAAATAAATAAATTTCACTAATAGAGTAATGCTAGAATTTCGAGAAAATTGCTATATTTTTTTTTTGACTAATTTTATTTGCAAAATAAAAAATAATAAGGAGGAAAATAATAAAAAAGAGGAGAAAAATTAAGAGGGAGTTAAGTATTAAGATGGAAACAAAAATTCCCTTAAGAGAGGGGGAAAAGGAAGGAAAAAGGAAATGAAAGGAAAGAAAAAGAAAAGAAACACCCTACCCCCACCGCCCCCCTTCTTCCCTCCCTCATATGGTGTCTGTATGCATTAACAAAACGTATACATACATATATACATACACTTAAAATTAACAAAACAACAACAAATAAGGAGCATTACATTGAGAATCGCTTCGATCGTTACTCAATTCCTGCGACAAATTGATTCTTTTGGATTGCGCCTACTCGTCTCCGTTTAGGAGTTTATTGTGAATACATTTGGCACACGTGTTCTTCTGTATACGGTGGTGATCAACCAGTGTCTGGATTAGGGTTTTTAATTTCGAGGAATTGGGAGGGATTTTTTGGAGGTGTTTATTGGTGGGTTATTGTGGGTTTTGTGAGTGCTTTGTTGGTTTAAAGTTTGGTTCTTTAATTGGGGAGGTGATTATGCTGGATTTCAGGATAGAGGTTGGATTTGGGTTTGGGGGAATTTGAGCAATTTGGGGGGAGGTTTAGGGTTAGGGTTCTGGGTTATTTGTGGCCAGGATGGTTCAGGAGCCTGAGCTTGAAGAAGGAGAGACTTGCTATTACAATGATGATGCAACCATTGATCCTGATATAGCTCTCTCTTACATTGTATGAGTTTCTTCCCCTGCTTCTATGGCAATTAATGCTGTTCAATATTGGAGAAATAGTGCAATTTATGTTGCTTTTGAACTTATCAAGCATACTGTGGTTCACTAACTGAGAAGTGCAGCTTTACATGCTTAATAGTCAGGGGTGGATGATCGAATGTCTTGATGTGTGTGGAATAAGGTTGCAGTGGAATGTGCTTGACCTTGTTTCGAAATTCTAAATTTTATTGTCTAAAATGAACTGAATGAGATGATCTTTTCTAACCTACAAAGATAAGAAGATGCATCTAATCTAAAGTGAATGTAATGTGGGCTGTTTTCGTCTGTTTTGGATTGGTAGAAGATGGAAAAGAACAACATTTGTGATCTTCTTGCTACTGTACACTTTTGAGTCGTAAGTGGTTGACCTTGTTTCGAAACGCTAAGTTTGATTGACTAAAATGAACTGAATGAGATGATAATGTAACCTACATTGATAAGAAGATGCATCTAGTGTAAAGTGAATGCACTATGGGGTATTCTCGTTTGGCTTGGATTGGTAGAAGATGGAAAAGAACGACATTTGTGATCTTCTTGCTACTTTAAAATGTCGATGATAATCTGGAAAGCCTCTAAGCTTCATGTTGATGTTTGATCTAAGCTATATTACCCTGTCTATAGACTCTATAATCATAACCAGGATGGTGACTGTATCATGTCTTTTTCCATTGTAGTACGGAACATGTTGTGGACTTTTATTCATATGAAAGCATATAATTAATTCAATACCCCGTTTTCTAACTACTTAACCTTGTGGGGCTATCAGTTATACATATCGAATGATTAAGACGTCTTTTTTTCTCATATCTAGTCTTCTTTAACTATATTGACCACATTGTAAAATCTTGCTTCTGAAAGGGAGAGAAGGTTCAGAGCATACTGGGCCATCTGCAGAAAGATTTTGAAGGTGGGGTTTCTGCAGAAAATTTGGGTGAGTGGAGAAACAGACCGACTTCTATCTTCTCCTCATACCTGTCCAACTTCAGTCCCCTGAATAATTTTTGGTGGCTTCTGCAGGGGCAAAATTTGGTGGATATGGCTCGTTTTTACCCACTTATCAACGCTCTCCTTCAATTTGGTCGCAGCCAAAATCTCCACCAAGAGTTCAAAATTCTCACGTGCCTAGATCTCCTAATGCCTGTCCAGAGGTATATATATGGTACAGTCCTTAGTTAATGGTTCGTACGCATGCAAGGGATTTTTTTCATTTACTCAGCACTATGGGCCGTGTTACCACACAGGGACCCGCCCCTAAATCAGTCACACCTTCGACTCAGAGGGATGATGCATCATCCCCCAGTGTGCGCTCAAGCAGACAAAAGGCAACTTTTTCTTCTGGTAAAGTTGCCGAGACATTCCCCGGAAAAGTTGAACTTCCTTCTAGAAAGTTAGGTAATCCGCTAGATCAAAGAACACTGAAGGTTCGCATCAAGGTCGGACCTGAAAGGGTGGCTCGATATAATGCTCAAATAGACAGTCTAGGGCTCATGTCTCCATCTTCCTCGGAGGGGAACAGTCAAGATGAAAGTGATGAGTTGCTGCTCGGAACTCGTCTCGGAACTCGTGAAACACTTACTGAATCTCCAGCCTACATGCTTGAGGTGTGATTCCTCTGACTTTTTTAGCTAGAGGTCATGCATACTGATTTTCCGTCTTTCATTTAAAGCTAGTACGTATTTTGTATAGGTGAACACCGATACCTGTATCTTTCAGAGGATCATGACATCTTTTACTTATTTGGACCTTCATTTTAATAGCCACACATTTCAGATTTGGACCTTGTTGATTGATTGCATTTCTTTTCCGTTTTATTCTTTGGTCCAGATGATGACTTCTTTTCCAATGTCCGATGAGCTCCTTCTTTCACCTTTGTGTGAAGATTTGCTAAACTTAACGAGAGAAAGAGAATGCAAGTTAGAAAGTGATTATAAAGCTGCTCCGAAGAATTCTGCAGTATCGATTAAGATCTTGAATAATGATGCTCCAGGGGGGAAGAAGACAAAGGCTGTTGACAACAAATTGAAAGATAACCGAGAGGATCTTCATGGTTGTGAGCAGAAAACTATGCTTGGTGATAATATGGATGGCAACATGCAGCCATTCCACGACTTTAGATGCAAATCTTTGCCTGATGGAGTTAAGAACTTGGATAACAATACCCTAATTAATAAGAAGAGGGGAAGTAAGAATAAGGAAAAAGGACGAGCTGTTTCTGGTCATTTGCTCAAGGATGTTTCCTTCGAACACACTTCTTGCCAGAGTCATGGCAAGTACGAGCAACTAGAATCGAGATGCACTTCTCTAGAGAAAATCGAGGAACATAGGGCTACGATTTCTCAGAAGGATGTTTCAGTTGATCATGGCAAGAGCGGAGGTAAAGGAAGTTATCCGACATTCAAAGCTTATTCTGGAGGCGAAAGGGTTGAAAATGCTATGGACAACACGACTTTGAAAACTGGTCTATATGAGTCTGATCCTTGTCCAGTGGGGAGCTTATCAGTTGAAGGTGGAAAAAAGTCGAAAGTACGTCAAAGTAGTGGAAAGAAAGCTTTAAAATCAGATAGTTTCAGGGATGGTGATCGTGCCATACCCAATAAGAAATTCAGTGGAAGGAAGGATGCTAATCTCGGCCGAAAAGATGAGGTTCAGATAAGTTTAGATCATATGGAGAACCCGAAACATTTATCAGAGACGGCTTTTGTTAACCCGCTAAAGAACTTTAATCTCAATGATGTGAAGGCAAAAGCTGCACCTGCTGATAAATTGAAGGAGATGTCAAGCAATAAAAAATTAGACGTTGCATCATCTGACAGTTGTATGGTAGAGCCTCCAGCTGCAGCAGTACCTTCTAAGGAAGGAACCTTTGGTGGGTTCGAGCAGACAGTGGTAAATCCCATGGTTATAAACGAACAGTGGGTTTGCTGTGACAGTTGTGAAACGTGGCGTCTCTTACCATATGGCATAGATCCGGAGCAACTTCCTGAGAAGTGGTTATGCAGCATGCTAAACTGGCTGTAAGTTTCTCGATTGGCACCTTGTCATTCATTATTTGGTCGTTAAATTTATTTAGTTCAACAGTTTGATTCCGTCAATGAAATTATAGAACTTGTAGTTAAAAATGATTCTGAGTTATCAATAGGACCTCTTACTCTTCATGTCACGACTATCAAAATGTTGATATTACAACGTCACCTTCTAATTTTTTGCAATTACAACATCCCCAAAATTTCAGCAAAGTTTGTTCGATGTGTAAAACTAAGATGCTGTTGGGCTTACTAATAGTTTTATTGCTGGAAAAATTTGGGATGTTCTAATTCCAAAAAACTAAAAGGTGGTCTTGTAATTGCAATGTTTTAAAAGTCGTGAAAATTGCAAATTCAATTAAGCTGGAACCTGATTGCAGTTTTCTTAATATGCAGTCCAGGATATAATCGTTGTGACATTAGTGAAGATGAAACTACAGCAGCTCTTCTCGCGTTGTATAAAATTCCTGTCCCTCAAAATCAACACAATTTACAAGCTCACGCAAATGGAACAGTGGTTGGTGCAGCTACAACTACTGCGCACGATTTCAATCAGAACCATCAGAACTTTACATCTGATCCAACGAAGAAGCAGAAACTGCAAAAAAGACATAGTGCAGTCGGCACGAGTTATCCACTTCATTCTAAAAGTCAAATGCAAATGCCTCTATCGGATTTGGAACACGGTGGTATGAACGACGCGAAGCCGCCTCTTGCAAGGGGAAATTTTACAAACCAAATAGATATGCAGCACCCAAGTAAATCAGCATCTGGTTTGGCCAAACTAAATAAACGTAAAGGAGAGCATCTGACAGGAGGTATGTCATCTATCTGTAGCTGTCACTTTCTCTGTATTTTCATGACTGTGAGGTTTTTCTTTGCTGATGGATGAATACAACACTCTGCAGCTGATTCAAATCCAAGGAAGAAAACCAAGCAGGGGTCGGGTGTATATCTACAGGGGAAGGAGCAAATGAAAAGGGTTAAGTCTAAAGATGCGCCCACATTCGACAATGATCTTGTTGTGAATGGACACAGTGTGACTCTGGGCTTGCCGAGTAAGGCAGCTGTGAGGAACGGGAAGAAAAAGAGTACCAAAAAAGAAGTGATCTCTGTGGGGCCGGGCAATATCCAAATTAATGTGAAGCATGAAAAAGTTATGCGTGATTTACCACATAATGGGCCCCTGGGTGTGGAAACGTGTAACGCTGGACAGGTAACAGCTAAAAAGATAAAATTGAAGGATAATGTGTACAGCCAAGAAAGAAAAATTTCGATCAACAAGAACAGCAAGGATGGTGATTTTCATAGAGATAAGAAACCACGAGTATCTCATAATAAAGATGATGGGTTCAGAGGAAGTCAGGGTGGTGATTTGAAAAGGAGAAGTGTGGATTTGGGGGATAAAGAATATCCGATGGATAGGAGCATCGAGAAAGAACAGCAGGTGAAGAAACCTATAGCAAAGATGCGTCTCACTATTGAAGATATAGATGAACTGAGAAAGGATTTAGGGTGTGAACAGCTGTCAATGGCTGCCACTTCGAGCTCCTCCAAGATTTCCGATTCCCGCAAAAACAGGCATAGCTATGCTGAGGTGAAAGGCTCGCCAGAGGAGTCGGTTTCTTCGTCTCCCATGAGGATGCTCTATCCGAACCAGGTGTCACCAATGATGACCAAGACTGCAGGGAAAGTCGATTTTAGCTTCAATGATGTTGGTGCAATAAGCAGTGTGAAGAAACAGGAGATGGACGAGAGTTCCGAATTTGGCACAGTTAGGAGGAGAAAATCTGGTCTAACCATGGGCAATGGCTCGAAAATTTCAGATTCGAACAACAAACCAAATAAAGAGACAGCCATTGACGATAATTATTGTGCACCCAAACATGAAGTATCGAGTAACATGAGACATCCTCTCTCCAATGATTTCAGCCTCAAGTCTGGTAGAAACAGTCCGGTTGTTGGCAAGAACAGTATCAGAAAATCGAAGGAGAGCAGAAGTGAGAAGCAATCTATACAGAGAGAACGTGATAAGAATGATTTAGAATTGAATAATCCCTGCAGAAGCGATGCCGTGCAGCAGAGCCATAAACACGATCCTCCAAGAAGAATAGAGCTAAGTTCCGCCCTGAAGGAATCGTGGAGCGGAAAGGTCCGCATTGACCTGCGTCAGGGAGATAAACAAGGCGCAGTTCGTCCTAGCAATCATGCATCAGGACCATTGGGTCTCTTGAAAAAAAGTCCTATGGACTCAAGACCCAATGATGCTTCTGTACTTGGCGATACATCAAAGTCTCGAAAAGGCACTACTAACGAAAACGTCATTAATAAAGAAGCAGACAGACAATCTTTGCCTCTTGATGCAAGCCCTTGGAACAAGAATGTCTCTGGTGCTACTACATTTACTGCTTTGAAAGAAGCTGAAGACGTCCTAAAAGAAGCAGAAGAACTTAGAACCCATGCCGATCTAATCAAGGTCTTTTTTGTATCTTAAGTTGTTTGCACATTTATCATTCTTTTCCAAAATGTTGGTTATTTGAATTTATGTGTGGATGTTTACTCTTCTATACATCTGCACTACTGTATCTAACTTATGTGTACATTATCTTTTGCAGAACTCTGGTTTTAGTTCTGAAAGCAATTATGAATACTTTAAAGCTGCCCTAAAGTTTCTTCACGGAGCTTTGCTTCTAGAAGTCTGCGATGCAGAGCCTAGCAAACAGATGGAGACAAGTCCATTGCAAATGTATGGTGCTGCTGCACAACTTTGCAAGTAAGTAGATACTAGGAACCTGAGTTCTTTGCAACTTCTCATTCTGTGGCAAACTTTGTTTTGATATATTATTGGGGTAAGACCTGTGCAAGGGAGGGGCTGCGTAATCTGAAATTTCTTCCTAGCATTTTTTTTTTATGTATAACCGTACTTCTTGCTATGTGTTAGGAAATGGGGGTTTCATTAGATGTTGGAGATCAGACTTTTAACAGATTATATTCTTATATTACTCTATTGACATTGTGCCTAAAGGTCTTACGATAGCAACATGGCAGGAGAGCAGAGTTAAATCAATTTCATTTGTAGTAAAAATGCAAAATGTGTAGCCAAGATTTTACATGGATAGCACACTATTCGGTATGCAAATAGTCATTCTGGGGGGAATATGTACTATTATTCTTATGAGAATTACCTATCGTACGAAGTTGTTTGAAATGATGACTACTTATTTTGGAATTCTCATTAGCTTCTCATAATCCACAGAATATGTGCAAGTGAATATGAAAAAGGCCATGAATTGGCCTTCGCTGCTTTGGCATATAAATGCATGGAGGTGGCTTACCTGAAGGTAGTTTATTGCAAAAGCTCATCAGCATGCAGATTTTGCCAAGATTTGCAATCGAGTCTGCAAATGGTTCCACAAGGTACAGAAACTCGTTTTCTTGAATCATTGTAATTCACCATACCTAAATTTTGGACCGTGTGGTTGGAGTAACCTATTTCGTGTCTTGATAACTGGACTAATGTTGCGTAATTATCTTTATCTCTTTGTAGTTGTTTATGGATATGCTCTTGTCATTTTTGTTAGACTATGCCAGATGTCAGATGATATTGCTATTGATGCTACATTTGCTTGTCTGATTAGGTGAATCTCCATCATCTTCTGCTTCTGATGTTGATAACTTAAATAATTTAGCAATGGTGGACAAGGCCGCATTGTCTAAAGGCAGTGGCTCACATGCTGCAAATCATGTTATAGTGCCTCGCAACCGCCCCAACTTTGTCAGGCTGCTTGATTTTGTAAGTTGATTGACCAAAATAATGTTATCTGCCTCTGCTTTGCTGTGGTGGTCATGATTTCGTGGTTGTGGTTTGACATGGAATTGCATACACCTTAATTTTTTTCGTTGGTGCTTTATCTTTGGCAAAACTTCTGGATGCACGGTGCAACCACCCCAATTAGGGCTTATTATCCCTAATAGGATTTAATTAGGGCAGATGCACAGGAGTGTGCCTCTTTATCTTTATATCAACCTCGATTTTTTTGGTATATTTGGAATATGAATTTAAGCTAATTCTTCTGTAGACGAAAGATGTCAATTCTGCAATGGAAGCTGCCAAGAAATCGCAGGATGCATTTGCAGCCGCCCACGTCGAACTCAAAAAGTCTCAGAACAGAGACGCGATTGCTTCGATCAAGAGAGTTATCGACTTCAGTTTTCAAGATGTAGAGGAACTCATACGTTTGGTACGGCTCGCGTTTAACTCGATCAACCACCAAGGTCTTCGTGGCGATAGAGACTAGTCGAGATACACACGGTGTTTGCTCGTTTATTCCCGGCCGTCAAAGGAGGCTTGCCGGCGCTACTGAATCAGGTGAACAAAAAGAAAACACATAACAGCTAATTGTATTTCTGTACATGTGTACAAAATGGGATCACTTTCTCCATTCTTGTAAAAGCATTTTTGGCTATTAGGGCAAAACATGCTCGAAACCCCAATTTAACGTCGTCCGGGAACGTGTTTCGTGCGCATTGAAGCCACGGGATTTGGAGCTCGTATGAGAGTGCAGTTTTGATATTGTAGGTTATAGATCATTGATAGGTTATAAAAGACTGTTAGTATAGATGAATATAACATTAGTCAAATTTGAGAAGTCAATATATCATTATCATCCACATTTTTCTGTATATTAGGGTTCATCGTTTTCAACGGCGCTGCTCGTTCCAATCGAACATACATTAATGTTTCTTTTTATGATAATTGTAAATCATGCAAAGATCAACTACTCAAATTCTGTAACAGAAGCATGAAGTACAGACAAAATGTGATATGAGGTTTTCTTATTTATAAGATAGCAAATATCCGACCAATTCAGAAAAATTGTGAATCTTCTCTCAAATTTCTAAACTTTATGAAGATAGAATATTGTCGAGTAGTAAGTGTAATTAGTGGGGTGTACAAGATTACAAACATTCAACCAAGACTAGATGCAAACATTTCACCTCAAGAAGAAAAACTAAAAACATTATTTCTGTTAAATAAGTTAGGTTAAATATCACGAACCAATGCTCAAACAATCATTTGCCCATGACTCCAATGTGAACTTAATTATGTAGGAGATAAAAACGTGATACGAAAAGAGATTTACGAATATTTTGCTTGTACGACTGGAAAATACGACATATCAATTATTATTGCCTTTATTCTTTGTCGAGCCACGCGTTGTGAGGGGGATTCACTCACTTGTCCCAAATAGCTTAGACTTTAGGGGTTGGTCAATTTCCAAAGAATAATTGGTTGATAAATGCACCCTAACATTATCACTATGCACTATGTAAGGACACCAACTTAGAAGAGCCAACTTTTATTTGTCACAGATAAGTGTCGTGTCGTGTCGTGTCATATCATGTCATGTCGCATCAATTGATATTTTTCATTTCATGTTCAATCTGATAGAAAAGGTCGCAATACAAAATATAGAATTATTATTAGAAAGTAGCTCGAATTATGGTCATATGATGATTTTTTTTAATGCGAATTTCGCAATTGTAATAACATGTATTTATTTTCGTGGTCATTTTATAGACCGAATTAACATCCTTGCTACCCGAAGCTTATGTGTACTGTTGGAAAAACTAATTTTTGGCATTTAAAAAATAATAACAATAACATCACAATTCAGGCTTCACATCAACAAATAAAACGTCGTTGTCGTTTCTGCCTCAAGAATTATTAACAATATCAATTCCATTAAGACGAAACAACCACACTTTATCTGCTGATATGAAGCATGAGTTTGCGATGTTAATATTATTTTTAAATACTATTTTTTGGCAGTATACGTCAGCGTCAGCATCAACATCAACATGAAAGTCAGGTGACCAAACTTTTTACTCAGATTATAAAACGAACAACAAAATTAAATACATGTTATATTTTAGTTATTGTAAATCCGGGATAAAAAATTATCACGATTCACGTAGTCAAAGTTCGGACTTTTTTTTGTACGAATAACTCAAAAATTTATAACCCTAGTAAAATGATTAACTAGAGGGCCGCGTCCTAGCGAACAGCCGCACCGTTCACCCATCATAATTAATGTTAACTATGCTTTAGTTAAATCCTATATATAAATTACTTTAAATCTAATTGTTACTTAATAATTCGTTTGATTGACATGGAGTCTGGCTTGAAGAAGATTTTCATATTCTATTCCGAGTTATAGTAATTTTATTAGAAAAATAAAAATAAAATTTATTAATCTATTCAAATTTTTAAGAATTGCAGCAATTCTACCCAACATTTTCGATTTATCCATTTTATACCTATCTTTCTAATTTGTTTCAATTGTTTTCAATCGTTTTTGAGATAATTATTTCTAAACAACAAACACAACAATTTCTAATTTTCTATAGTGCCAAAGTGCACACAAAAAGTTCAGTCGAAATTACTGAAATAGTGTTAATTATTAATATGTTTTAATCAGTTGAACCGTTAATATTTTGATAAATGTTATATGTGGTGTGAAATTTAAAAATCACAGAACAAAAAAATAATATTCCTGAATGTTATATGTGTCACTGATATATAATCTCATTTGATTTGGTATAGTTATGGATGTGTAGAGAAAATATATTTAGCTAGATATTTACATATACTCAAATTTCTTCTCAAACTATGATCCCTGACAGAAATATAAAATATAGAATCTTCGTACAACTTTATCTGGTAGGTGATAATTTTTGTCCTAATATGAACAAGACATTGATCATGTGAAAAATAGATATTTACAAATACTCAAATATTATGCTATCTCTTTCACACAGTATGTGTATGTGTATGTGTATGTGTATGTGTATGTGTATGTGTATGTGTTTGTGTTTGTGTGTGGGTGTGTGAATACAAGAACTCTATATAAAGAAAGAAAATCATAAGAAATAGAAAATGGAAAACGAATTAAATAAAAAGAAAGAAAGGAAAGATTACAGATATGTCTATTAATTTTGATAATCTCTTTTAATGGCTAGTAATAGCATTTTACATAAGGATAATTGCCATTTAAATCATAATTTTTCGTTGACTTCTGGTCAATCCCATAGCTTTTGAAACTAGAACATAAAATCACAACTTTTGAAATTTTCTCAATTATCCCATATATTAAAATTCTAGTGAAATTGACAGTGACATTCAGACGGAATTTCCGACGTGGACAAAACATATGTTCTCCAAAACGATGTCGTTGAGATAATTGTCATTTAAATCATAACTT